>JAEUBA010000088.1:0-133202 GCA_018257865.1 Stereocaulon alpinum
GGTAGCGTATTATAGGATTATTTAGAAGGGTGCCTAATCTTTTTAAAAAAGTAGACTGAATAGAAGAAGTTCCCTAAGGCGCCTAATAACTACTATAATCTATAATAAGGATAGATATTATCTTACTTATCTCTTTAGGTATTAGTAGAGTCTCTCTTAATCTTTTTAGCCCTCCTAGCGCCTTTAAGTTACCTTTAATTAAGAGGCAGTAGTATAATAAGCGTATTATATAACGCGTAACTTAGATTTAGGTTAGTTTAACTTAGTTAGTATAGGACGTATTATATAAGACTAGGGTAGTATTTAGTAGCGGGAAAATAATAAGGTAGAGGTTAAAGTACTTATATCTAATTGCGATCCTGCTATTCTAATACCTTTAGATCTTTAGTAGCTACTCTATCTGCTACTACCCTAACTATCTTAATATTATATAACTTTAGAACCCTGCTATTATAGGCCTTATTAATCTTTAATACCTTCTCCTTATCCTCTTCTATAGTATCCCCTTCCTCTTCTTACGCCTTCTCTTCCTAATTACTAGTATAGCCGCCGTTATTTATGTTAGAACGGATAAGTATAGGATTATTTAGAGGCTAGGTAGGAATACTAGCAGGCTCGCTTAATTAAGGGGGAGAATTTATAAGGCCTTAGGGCGGGGGATCTAGTAGGAGAGGTAGTAGAGTCTTCGCGTAGAGGATTCTATATATTATAGGTTTTCCCTTTAGGTCCTACTATAAGAGAAGAACGTTTTAAGCGGTAGGAGACGGTAAATATACCTTAGTAAGGTTAATTTAGATAGGCCGTATTACCCTTAATAGATACTATTATACCTATTAGTAAATATCCTAACTATTTATTAACGTACTATAACTAACGGAATACCCCTTATATAATATAAAGCTTATAGCGCTGGTGACTACGCGAATATATATTGTAGATTATATTTTATAAATCTTCGTCTATAGTTATCTCTATAATCCTATTAGCTATATAGATAAGGGTACTCCCCTAGGTATTATCTTTAGCGGTCTAGAATTTCTTAGATACTAGGAACTAGATTAGAGTATTATAACTAAGCTAGTCTTAGAGCTAGTTAGCGTTAGTAAGTAAAGTATTACGTATAATATACCGTAGTAGGATAAGATAGAATTTATTATTAAGTGTATAACCGATTCTAAGGATAATATAAGGCGGGTAGGTATTATCTAGGACTAAAGCTGGTATAAAGAATAATCTAGTATAATTAGGTTACTTAGTATAGGTATTATTATATCTATACTTTTTTAAACTAAACGAGTTATAAGACTCCTCTAAAGGTTATTTACTAGTACGTTAGTTAGCTACTCTAAGTACTTTATTAAGTAGTCTTATAAGTATATATATTACTTCGTCTCTATAAGGTGGTATATAGTCGGGTAGATTAAAGTTAGTAGTAATAGTATTAAGGACCTTAGTAAGGTCTTAGCTAGAATCTTAAAGATTTCCGCCCTAAATAGCGGTACCCTACAGGCGGTCTTTAAGCACTTAACGGAGGGTACTAAATAAACTATTACTATATTATAAGCCTCTATAGATATTAGGGAAGTTCTATAGGATTTTAGTTAGACTACTAGACTTTAGCTTACTAATAAGTATATAGAAATTAGCCTTAGTTAGCGTAGGCTTTAGCGTTATATCGACTTAAGAGTTAATCTAAAAAGGATTAGCGGTAACTCCTTTAGTCTATTAAGAAAGCTAGTAATCGTCTATATAGTATCTAAGAATTCTAGCAGTCCTAGGTTAATCCTTTAGTTATAGAAAGTATTATAAGTTAGTCTTAGAAAGAATGTTATAAGCTTTAGATCCTAAGTTACTAACTAGCCGATCTCTAGGCCTGCGTTAGCCTTAGTTAGCGTAGGCTTTAGTATTATATTAATATAAGGGTTAATCTAAGAAGGACTAGCTATATTAGATAGTATTATAGATAATTCTAACGCGTCTATAATAAGAAGAATAATAATAGCACGAATAAAGGAGGAAGAAGTTAAGTATTCTTCGCTAAGTTAGAGAGAAGAAGAATACTAGAGTATAGGACTTAGTAGTATTAGTATACTATAATTAACTAAGTTTACTAATATACTGCGGAAACGGACGTAAGGTATACCTATTATTTAATATTTTACGCAGGCCCGCCGTTTTACTAGAGTATAGTTAGTAGGAGCGTGATTAAAGTAAAGGGCGAGATATATAGTACCTTATATATATACCTTAATATAAAATAAGATAGGATTCTCGCCTCTATTATATATCTATAAGGCAGCCGCCTTAAATTTACGGGCGTAATTAACTTTAATATTATTTTTACTAATATAATAAAAAATCTGGTCTATTAAGCTATTATAGATACCGTCCTTATATAAGACCTCTTTAAATATTCTAAATTCGAGCTTATCTAAGGTAATACTAGCTAGAGGTTTTTTCTCCTTAATAATATTAGAGGCGAAGAAAAGCGTATCCGCTATTATCTCTATCGACTAGATATAGAATCCTGTTTCACTAAAGGTAAGTAGATATATTATAGATAGAGTACTATCTATAGAGTAAGACCGTACGGTACGCCTTCTATAATTATAATAGTAATTATAGGTATTATTAATCTTTCTAGCTATACCTAATTTATAACTCTCCAGCTAGTATTAGGGGATTATAGGTATAAAAACGGAGGGGAATACTATTTCTAGCTACTATAAGGCCTCGCTAAGTTTAGCCTAGTTCTCTAGTATCCCTAGGGACGTACTAATAATATATCTCCTTTCTATCTCTTTCTTTAATACTGTTCGAATCTCCTTATAGTAGGCCTGTTCGACTATAAGGCTATACGAAATAACTGAGACCGTCTAATTCCTAGGGTTAGTATTATTGTAGAATTCGGTAGAAGGTAAAGAGGCTTAAGAGGAGGGGGAAATAGCGGCGGCGATAGCTAGCGCCTCGTACTAGTATTCTATAGCGGGTATATATATATAAGATAGAGTATTAACTAATACGTCGGTAGTAAGAGATAGGTATATTAGAAAGGATTAAAAGGGTAATATAGAATATATAAAGAATAATTCTAAACTACTAGGCCTACTTAGGATTAGCGTATAATAAGCGATATCCGACTTAAATGCTAAGTATATTAAGTACTATTCGACTCGATATTAAGAGTTACCTAACTCGAATAGTATCTAATACTTTATGTTATTTAACTTATAGGAGGCTCTTCCCTATATAATATCTATATTAAGCGCGGGCCTAGCTACTTAACTTTCAAGTAGCTATTCCCCTTTATTTAATAAATTAAATAGCTTACGCTTAGCTTACGTTTAGACCCTAACTCCTAAATTAGAGCGTCTAGGTTGATAACGAATAATATTTTATTAACGTATATATTATTCTTTCCTTTACCGGCTAATATAGCGCTTATAAGACTAAGCTTACTAGAAGGCTCCTATTACTTTAAACCTTATACTAAAGTTATATCTATATCACCTATTCTTACCTATATAGTATCAGTACTAGTCTACACTCCCGTATAGTTCTTTATATATAGCGCCTCCTCCTTCCTATACTATCAGCGCTATCGTTTATGGTTATAATACCCTTAGTTAGATATAACCTAATTAGGACGATAGAGCTCGCCTATTAGAGCTAAAGGCCGCTTCCGCTTCGGATTAAAAACTAGTAACGGAGGCGATAGATCTTTAGTAGGCGGCTTTATACTATTAAATTACTTAGGCTTAATATAGGCTTTAGATATTAGTAGAGCTATAAAGTCTTCTTTTAGGTTCGCTAACCCTATAGGGAATACGAGATATAATAGTAAAAATTTATTCTTATACTAGCTTTTAGTAACCTTTTTTAGATATCTAGCTAATCTTTATTATCTAGCTTACTTATACGCCTATCCCCTTATTATATTATCTCTACTCTATTTAAATAATACCTTCTAATCTACTCTATCTATATCGTCTGTAATAAAGTAGTAGTTATACGTCTTTAGATTTCGCTAAGATAGCCGAACCACCCGCCTATTATACTAAATATTATAGAATTATATCTAGTCTATATCTATATTTATACTTCTAAATATACGGGTTAGGGTAACACTAGTTCTAAGGATATATTTCGTAGAGATAAGGAAGCGCTTATCGTCCTCTTCTTAAAATAGCTATATATATAATTTATCTCGCTTCTTAGGAGGTACGGTTAAGCTATACTATAGCTATTTACTAGGAAAATACTTTTTAAACTACTAGAATAAGGTTAGTATACGGTTAAGGCGGAATAGCGGAGGAGATATAGACTTACTACCGCTAGAATATATATAATAATAGGAGAGCTAGTAAATATAACTAGTTTCTCTAGTTACCTATAGAGATCTTCCCTTAGTAAGTTAATTAACTCTTTAAGTTTTACTAACTTTAGTATATTAGTAGTAAGTTTATTAATATATTTAGTATATATACTATCCAGTAGTATCTTAGCCTAATTCTATATTAGACTAGCTAACTCTATAAAATCCGTACGACCCTTACTATTATTATATAAAGCCCCCCCTTTAAGCTCGTCCTAAGTAAGACTAAGGTAGTTACGCTAAGAGAATTCTAGAAGACTTAGGATAATAGTAGCAGCGCGTAGCTTATAGGTATATTTAAAGTAATTATTAATTATTAGCGTAGGTATCTCCTTACTAGTAGTATAAGTAAGTAAGTATTCTTTAGTATATTTAGCTTTTACTACGTCTTAGATCCTCTAGTCCTTAGCGCGAAGAGCTACCTTTTACTTTAGATTTAGGAAGTATATAATATAATAAACCTCGTACGGAGGTAGCTTAATAAGCTTAGTAGTCCCTTTAATATCTCTAGTTATAGGCGTCCGCTTAATTTTAATAGAGTTTAGGATAGCCTTTATATCTGCGATATTCTTATTATTCTTACTCTTATTAACTAGATTCTTTTACTTTCGGTAGCTAGCTATTATTTTTCTAATAGCCTTAACTTTAGTATAAGTTAGATATTAATAATCCTTATAATCCTCCTACTACGGCTACTTAATTATATAGATTATAGCTACGTAGTTACTTAGGTTATATATCTAAGGTATAGCAGAAAAACCCTATACCTAGGGTAAGGATATCCTATATAGACTTATACGCTAATTATCTATATAAGTATTATTCGATTTATCCTCTAGTATTTTAGTAAGAACTTAGGTATTAATTTCGTTCTTAATACCTAAGACTATCTTAGGATACTCTCTATTAAGGGTTCGCGTCTTATAGAACTTATTAATAAAGATTTAGCTAATATAGAAATTATAGTTATATAGAGATAGACCCTAAGGGTCTTATAATACTTCTATAATATACTTTTTATATAATCCCTTTATAGTTAATAGGAGAAACCGCTCCTATTTATCTTTAACTTTTCCGACTTTATTATATCTTAGTAGTTTAGTATTTTCTCTTATAAGTAGGGTAGTATTAATATTATTATAGGTTTTACCTATATAAGTATAGATATACCGTAGCTTTAATATTAGATATTATATATTAATTATCTTAGACTATTCCCTTAGCTAGTTCCCGACGACTTTAGCTAGTATAATAACTAGAACGAACCCTTTCTTTACTAATCTAGTTAAAAAGGCGGCGCTTTTATTAATATACGGATAACTAATATCCTATTAGTTAGTAGAGGGATATACAGTATTACCGCTCTATACCTTTAACTTTAAGGGGGGTAGATACTTATTAGAATAGGTTAATACTTCGAATTATTTAAGATTTTAATAACCTTTATAACGTATTTTAGACACCTCGCGCTATCGTAATAAGAGTTAGCGCTTAAGGATATATATAATAAAAATTATAAGTATTTAGTTTAAGTTAGATATTAGCAGGTTCTCTTAAAAGCTAGGAATTAAATAGATATAGACCTTTCTAAATCTAGGATCGTCCCTATTTATACCCCCCCCTTACTAGTACGCCTTCCGCCGTATCTAAGCGGTATAATATAGCTAATAGATATAGGGTTTAATCTTTATTATCTAGCCTTCTAAGTCTACTATAGATAATAGCCCTTAGAGGGTTTAGGTATTATTAATAAATTTATTTCCCTCCTTAAGCTAGAATAACGATTCTATATACTACTACGTAGTATCTAACTATTATAGTCGGTCTTTAACTTTAGTTATATTAACGCTAGGGTAGTATTTAGTAGCGAGTAAATAAGAAGGTAGAGGTTAAAATACTTATATCTTATCCTAATCCCCCTACTCTAAAGCCTTTAGATCTTTAGTAGCTACTCTAGCGTTTACTACTATACCTATCTTAATATTATATAACCCTAGTATCCTACCTATATAGACCTTATTAATCTATAATACCTTCTACTCGTCCTTATCTATTAAATCCCTCTCCTCTCTATTATTCTCTTCCTTATAATTTATATTGCTACTACTATCCTTATAGGAGCTAATATTTATAGGCTTCTCTAGATTCCTAATAGGCGGAATAGTATACTTATTAGTAGGATTAAAAGGATTAATAAGAGGCTTTAGGGTAGACTATCTTTTAAGGGTATTCCCCTTAGGTAGTACTATAGTAGAAGGAGGTTTTAAGCGGTAAGTAATATTAAAAATACCTTTATAAAGTTAGTTTAGATAGGCTATATTACCCTTAATTAATATTATTATACCTATTAGTAAATATCCTAACTATTAATTAATATAGTATAACTAATAAAGTACCCCTAGGTTAACGTAGAGCTTATAACGCCGGTAACTAAGTAAATATATATAGCGAATAGTATTCTATAGATCTAAGTCGGTAGTTAACTATATAATTCTACTAGCTTTATAGATAAGGGTGCTCCCCTAGATATTATCTTCTATAGTCTAGAAATCCTTCGTTACTAAGATTTAGATTAGAGTATTATAACTAATTTAATCCTATAGTTAGTCGGCGTCGGTGATCGAAGTATTATATATAATCTACCTTAGTTAGACGAGATAGAACTTATCCCTAAGCGTATAAATAATTCTAAGGAGGATATAAAGTAGATAGGTATTATCTAAGATTAGGGCTAATATAAAGAATAGTTTAGTATAGTTAGGTTACTCTACGTAAGTATTATTATATCTAGCTATTTTAGAATTTATTAAGTTATAGGAATCCTCTAAGGGCCGTTTACTAGCCCGTTAGTTTACTACGGCAGGTACTTTATTTATTAGTCTTATTAGTATATATAGTACCTCGTCGCAGAAAGGGGGTATATAATTAGGAAGGTTAAAGTTAGTAGTAATAGAGTTAAGGACCTTAGTAAGGTCCTTACTATAACTCCTTAGATTTATACCCTAAAGGGCGGTACTCCGGAGGCGGTCTTTAATTACTTAGCGTAGGGCGTTAAAAAGGCTAGTATAATACCTTAGGCCCCTATAAACGTTACTAAAGTTCTACGGAATTCCTAACTTTATCTTACTAATAATAGTATAGAAGTTAGCCTCTATTAGGATAGGCTTTAGTATTATATTAACGTAAGAGTTAATAAGAGGGAGACTAGCTATATTAGATAATATTATAGATAATTCGGAGGGGCGGGTGATAAGAAGAATTTAGGGATAGTATAAGTAGATTAGGGAAGAACTTTAGGATAATATAAATAGAAGAAAGAAAGGTTAAGGATTCTTTACTTAGGATAGGAAAGGGTTAGGGATTCTTTACTTAGAATAGGAGGAATTAAGGATTATTCGCTAATTTAGAAGGACTAGTAGGTAGTAGGGATTTATACTAGGGTTTAATTTATAACAGTAATTAGTTAGTAGTTAGTAAAAGTAGTAAGTAAAGGTAATACTAGTAAGGTAACTACGTCTCTAAATAGGTAAACCTTAATATAATTAGGCGATATAGGCTTGATTGATTGATTGATTTATACGCCTATTCTAGTATCTATATATACTAATAAGGGTGTTCTCTTACATTATTAGGAAATCTAGGGGGGTTGAAGGCCCTCTAGACGCGAAAGAAACCTTTCTAGAGTCGCCCCTTCTAGCTAAAAACTTTCGCTTATCAGCTTACTTATCGTTCTGCTCCGCCTATCCGACCTCACCGCTAGGCTCTATAACACTGGTAATGATAATCTCCGTTGCCCTAATAGGCCCTATAATACTCCGGTAGCTCCGCCGCCTTTAGCTTCTACTTACGCTTAGGCTTCTTTATCTTTAGGGTTTTTGTTACTGGTTCTACTCTAATAGGGAGTTTAGACTAGGAGAGCTGTTCCCTAGTAAGTTAATACTACGTTAGGAATCCTAACCTAACCAGCTATCTCGCAGCCGCTCTTATACCAGTGACCTCAGCTAGTATAGTCCTAATATTATAAGTCTCTACCTCTTTAATAAGCTCCCTTCGAGTGTCGCTAAGCTCTAGGCAGTATAGGAGAATATACTTCGTATCCTAATTCCTCTATCTATAACTGCAGCAGGCACTGCAGACCCCTAGCACCCTCGCCTTATAAAGGAAGTAGTTAAACCTATTCTTCCTACTTTAGAGTTAGACTGCTATCGAGCTTTCTACCTTCCTAAGCTTTAGGTAGTAGTTATACCTTTCTCCGAATAATAGTTTATTCTATACGGGTATACGAGAGTGCTTAGGGATAATATCCTTATATACCTCCCACCGCTTAATCTACTTCGCTATTACCCAGCCTTATATCTTCTTAGCTAGGACGCCTATATCTTAATACTCCTTAACATCCGTTTTTAGGTTATACTAATATACCTTCCTCCTTATCGCCGTTACCGCTTAATCCTAATCCTTCGCCTTAAGCTCCTGCAGGGCCTATTCTTCCTTTTCTAGTAATAGGGTTAGGCGTATTAGGCGCGCCCTTCCTCTCCTTCCCCGCAGTCTCCTACGGATTAAGCGGTTGCCTTCGATTGTTAAGGGGTATACTCCCCTTAGTGCCTAGTATCTCATAACTAAGGCGTCTAGATAGGTTTAGATAGGTATAATAACTACTTCTGCTTCTAGGACCTAGACTGGTATTACCTTATATACTCTAAGCACTATCCGTAGGCAGTTGTTCTGTATTATCGCGAGCGTCTTAACGTGCTTTTCTACGGCTCCCCGCCCCCCAGTAGGGGTATACTATATCGGAGCGGCGAATATAAGTATAGGCCTTACCGCTATACTATATACCTTCCTGCACTTCTTAAACATAGCTCCCTAAGTTAATCCTGCTAGGCACTTAATCGCCTAGGCTTGAGTAGCAGCCTTTGCCTTCACCTACGCTATATATAGGCCCCAGCGGAGTTTAGTGTTAATATATAGCCCTAGGACCCTAATACTCGCTTCTAGCTTAACCTCTGCGTTACTAAATTATACCGTCTCCTTTATATTAAACCTTTTAGGGGCGCGCGACAGATACACCAGTTCGTACTTCTAGGGCGCGAACGTCGCCCCGTATATTTTCGCCTACGTTTAGCAGAGCTTATAGGCCTGTTCTAGCCACCTATAGTTTATTTCCGTTATCTTACTATATACTAGCAGGTGCACGTCATCTACGAATCCTCCTACCTATACTAGGATCTTTGCCTTTAAGTATACTTCAATTAGTAGCGTATTAAAGAAGAGGAATAGGATTAGTAATATTAGTAATCCTTATAGGATCCCCGTTTCTACCGCCTTAACTAGACTAGTCCTGCCCCCTAGGGTTATTAATATCGCTCTGTCCTTAAGGAAGCTCGCAGTCTACCGGATAATCCCCTTAGGGATTCCTTTCATCCTTAAGTTATAGAGCAGCCTTTTATAGGATATATTATCGAATACTCCTACTATATCTAGTAATAGTAAACTCGCTACGTTATCCTTACCTTAGTTCTATATTATATAGATTAAGTCTATAATAGTCTCTAGGGCTATTTCTACTAAACATCTCTTCCTACCTCCTATCTAGTATTCTAGGAGTAGGTGATTTACTTTAGCTATTCCGCTGAGTCGTTTTGCTATCACTATCTCTAATACTTTCCCGAGTGTGTCTAGTAGTGCGATAGGTTGATAGGCCTTAGGCTTAGAGTAATTAGTCTTCTTCGGCTTCTTCAGTATCACTGTATTCACTTCGCAGAACTTCTTTAGGTGGTATCTACAATCTAGGCACGCTTGAAATACCCTTCGAAAGGTCTCCCCTATTTCCGCACACACCGCTCTTAGGAACCTATTCGGGATCCCTGAAATCCCTAGGGCCTTATCCGCTACTGGGTGCCAGATCGCGTCCCTTACCTCCTTTGCGGTAATCTCGCTGTCCATTGGCGATATAGGCTATTCTCTATAGAAAAGTATATTATAGTAGTAAAAAGTAGGTAAGTTAAGCTACTAAAAGATTAAAAGTAGCGAGCTTAATATAATAGATAGAGATATTAATTAAGAGTAGAACTTATATATATATAGTACGTAGAAAGCGGATAGCTGGTTTCTAATATACTATATCTAGCTTTATACTTAATATATAATATCTAATAAAGATAGAGTATTATAAATTATTATCTACTTATAAAGCTTAATTAGCTTTTTTATTCTATTCTTCGAAATATAAATCTTAGTTAAGTACTCTTATATAAAAATAGTCTAAGTTTAACTTAGATATATATTTTAGTAATAGGGATATATACTATAAGGTTTATAACTAATTATATTTCCTAATAAGATAAGTAAGCAGGGCGTTTATTAAATATATTATATAGAAAGAAAATCCCCTTAAACTATCTATTAATTAATACCTTCTATAGGATAATATCCTACTATACGTATATTATAATTTGCTTAATAGTAATAGTTAGAGATAGGCGATTTAAGGCGATATAAGGATAGATTTATCCTAACCTATAGCGGGTTAGCTTAATAGATTTAGTAGCGAATATATTTACTAATACCTACCTAGACGCGTTAATCTTAATAATAATACCTCTATATTACGCCTAAGCTAGATAGATCGATAATATAAACGCTACTAGAAGTAGTATAGCAGCGGAAGCGGCCTAACTAGGTATCTACTACGCTATAAGGGCTGAGACCCTAATTAGATACGTAGGAGATAGGTACGCCTTAATAAAGATAAAGTTAAGGGCCCTACTTATAAACGCTAAAGAGATAAGGTCGATATAATTAGTAATAGTCCCTATAAAGGCGAAGGTAGATAAGTCCCCTAGGAGGACCTAACTATTTTAATAGATAATAATACTCTAAGGTAATTACTTAAACTTACTAACTCTACTAACGAGATCTAGTACTAATAAGATAAGCTAAATGTAGAACTTAATTAATCGAAGTTAATAATAGTACTAAGTACTATAGGTACTATCTCTACCTTAATAATTAGCTTTATAGAGTACTACCTATAGGAGCGAGGTACTAGTAGGCCTTTAGAGGAAGAGGATATAACCCTAGCGGAGTCTATCTCTATACCCTAGTCTAAGTTGATACCTAAGTTGATACCTAAGTCGATACCTAAGTTAATACCTAAGTTAATACCTAAGTCGATACCTAAGTTGAACTAAGACTAGCACCCTTTCTAATTAGAAGCTAATTATACCCTAGCTTTATAGATATATAACGCGCGACTATCTAGTAGTATAATAGATAATTTCTTTAAAGATACTTAATTATAACCTTTCCACAGACGCTGCAGCTTTAATAGTGCTTAATAACTAAAAGCTAAGCTATATACTATTAAGTATTCCGCTACTACTAGTAGATAGTCTCAGCAAGCGTTTAGGGTCCTATTAATTTAACTAAATAAGGTAACTAGAATATATTATATACTCTACTTTAATATAATAGGTATAATATAAACTCTTATTAGATATAAACCTTTTAATTCGAGTATTAACTATATACCGATACGCTAGCGAAACCTTAACGGGGGTCTAATTATTAGTAAGATATACACAGCCTACTAATAGTAGGAGATATAAGATAAGCTCTCTAATAGCTTAATAGTAGTACTAGTTATAATATTATTAAATAAGACCTATTTATTACGGATATATAGAGATTAGTAGGCGTAGCTAGTCTATATTACTATTAATAACCTTAATTAAGGTATTCAGCGGGTATAGGTTTAGCTAGGGATAATATTACTTAGACTAGTACTATTAGTCTATAATAGTATAAAAGCCGAGGTATATTACTACGCTATAGGGCTTATAGTCGAGGGTAAGCTAGCTAAAGTACGGATTTTACTTAATATATTAATAGTATTCTATTAAAGTACTTAAGGAGCTAGCGCCTAAGGGGATCCTTATTATATATATAGACGAACGAATACGACGATACTACCTAATACTCGCGTCTATATTAGGCGACTATAAGGAATAAGTCCTAATAACCTTAATTAAGAGCGGTAAATACTATCCGGTCTACTTAGTACTACTAAATAAATAGGAACGACTACGTCCTAAAATACTATATCTAAAGCGAATACCTAAAAATACTATAGAGCAGCTATAGATATAAAAAGTATATAATAAGAATACGCCTAGGCTTTTACTAGATATAATAGTATATAACTAGCCTAACTTTATAGACAGCTACTTCGTAGTTAACGTCTACTAACTATAGACGTTTAATATATTATACTAATTAATAGTTAAAGGGCTATTAAACTACCTCCTAGACTAGCTAAGGGAGTATATTAGAGAGGGATAAATAAAGCTTAAGGTATAAGCCTTAATTAATACCTGCTTTTAAGCTATACCTAAATTTACTAAGCTGAGGCGATTTCGGGAGTTTAGTAAGCTAAGCTAATAAATAGGAGAGGAGAGTAAAAAGATATTATAGATTATAATACCTATCTTCGCGCCTCTTTTATCCAAAAAAAACCTAGACGTATTATATACGGGATAAGCTATTATTAACTTTATTATACTCGTAAGATACTAATCCTACGACGAAGCGATACTAGAATATATAGACGCAGCGTTAGAAAGGATTAATCTATTTAAGGAGGTATTTCGAAAGTATAGACTAGTTAATAAGTAAACGGGCGAGTAAACCTTTAACTTTCCTAAATTCTATAGTATTAGTTACTATATTAATATAATTAGATACTACGGTCCGTTAGATAGATATAGTATCTAAGCCTCTAAAAGGGTATATCTAATATTACTTAAGAATTACTATAATTAAATAAATAAGTATAAGGATTACTAGGAGTAATTAATAGAATATAACGAACGTTATATTAAGTTAATAATTATATAGGATATTAAAACTTTTAAAGAGATAGAGCCTATATCACTTTATTAAAAGAGAAAATAAGAAGATAAGAAAAGTATAAAGGCTGGGGTCCTCCTAAATCTATACTAACTAAGATAGCGAGTAGACGCGGAAGAGCGCTATATACTAAAATACCTATATAGATACGATAGTCGTTACTAGCGAACGGCGAGGGATATAGCTAAATAGCTAAATATAGCTAGGTTTCTCTAAAGCCTAGCTACGTTTCTTAAGGCGTACTAAGCGAAAACGTTAAGCTATAGTAGTATAACCTCGAACTTAGATATTAATAGAAGGGAGGTAGACTATAGCTAGGTTAAGAGCTACTTAGTCTATATCTATTTAGGCCTTATATATTAGAAGACTATAGGAGAGGACTCCTCTAATTTAGGATATCTCTATAAGGATTTAGTAGTCTATAGACCTTATAAACATTCGTAGTATTTAACCTAGCGTAGAGATTACGTATAGGTCTAAGAATAAGACTATAAGAGTTAAAACCTAGAAACTATATAGGAGGGAAAGTTAGTCGGCTAGGTCTTAGTTATTATAGAGGTAAAGGATCTTAGTACTAGGGACTTTAAGTAATAACCTAGTTATATCTAAGCTACCTTTATAGAAGTCTTTAATTATTAATATCTAAGGTAGGTATAAGAGTACTATAGAATAGTTAAAGTTAAAAAGGTATAAGTATTATTTATACTT
Organism: Stereocaulon alpinum; assembly: GCA_018257865.1. Lineage (NCBI taxonomy): Eukaryota > Fungi > Ascomycota > Lecanoromycetes > Lecanorales > Stereocaulaceae > Stereocaulon > Stereocaulon alpinum. The sequence continues at coordinate 13,994 of JAEUBA010000088.1, forward strand.
AATCCTTAAATAATAGGCGCTCGCCGCTTCTATAGACTACTAAATATTAAGCGAAGTACTTATCTAGTACTAGGAACGATTAGAGGAAAAGAGATATTCTATATTAATAGTTTTATCGACTAGGACTAATATAATATAGTATATTACCCTAAATTCCTAACGATTAATACTAAGGTAGTATAACGAATCTACGCTAAATTCCTACCAAATTCTTTTTAGGTAACGCTATAAACCTAAGTATAATACTATAAAAGGAGGAGAGATAATACTATAGATATATCTAAGTTAATAGAGCGGAGGAAACGCTGCTACTAACTACCCTTATAGTATCTAAAGCTAAGGCTTTAGTCTTAAGGAAAACCTCTAATATAAAGAACTAACCTATAATTTTAATTACCGCAGCGGTATTAATTCGCTCTTTAGTATATTTAATTATAGCTTTATTATATTAGTAGGCTATACAGCGTTTTACGCGTATAATATTTACTTACTTTAGTATTAGGTCTACGGCCCTTATACGTTGCTAATATTCAGGTACTTTGGTAAGCTGAGGAGTAGAGAGGTTATTAAGCTCGCGGAGTCGTATATAGAGTCTAATAGGGAAGATAGAGAGTAAATTCATCGGATATTAAGCCTTTATAGTAATACTTTACTAAAATAATAGCGATAAGACCGTAAACTATAAGGGGAGTTATTAAGAAACGTCTAGCTAGATATTTATCTAACTTAGATAGGGTAGAACTAAGTTAGATAATACTTAGATAGGGTAAACCCTAAGTTAGATACTACTTAGATAGTATAAAACCTAACTTAAATATCTATAGCTTATTAAGCTTTAATAGTTAAGTACCGCTAGGCTATATCTAGTAGTAATATTTTCCTAGCTTAAGAAAGGTTAATACTAACTTAGAAATATTTAATAGGTATACTAATATAGAATAGACTTAATAAGCTATTCCTATACTTTATTATCTTAAGTATTAAGTATATAGGTTCTATTTCGGTCTTTAGATAGAATTTCTACCGCTATACGCGCTGGGGACGCTAATATTATTACTTCTATTTATAATAGCGGCTAGTAATCTATTAAAGGGTCCTAATATTATAATTTTAAGAATCTAGTATATTAAGCTTATAGAGTAGTAAGGTTATGTTTTTAAAATATTAATATACTACGTCTATACAGCTGCAAATATATAATAAAGCTTTAAGAACCTTAAGTACTCGTCCTAAACTATTTAAGATACGCAGTAGTATATCTCTATATTAACGTACTACCTTAGAAATAGTAACGTCTGTAATAAGCGACTATATAGTATACTAGCTGGGATAATAGTAAGAAGGATATACTTAGATACTATTCTTAGAGCCCCCCTGATTAAGCTACTAGATACTAATTAGATAAGTGTAAAAAAGGGCGAAATATATACGCCCCTAATCTAGTAAAGTTTTGCAAGGTACTGCTAATAAGTTGGTAACTAAACGTCGTAACTCTCTATATTAGTTATTTGCTTGAATTATAAGGAGTAGAAGATATAGTCGTATTAGTAGATAATAGGTTATTATAGAGTTAAGCCTTTACTCGAAAGTAGCTTTTATATACTAAAGGAGCTATCGGCAGTAGCTATAATTCAAACGGATTATATATATAGAAGACTTTATTTAGCTTTAACTACCTACTTAAATTATATATAAAGATATATAGCTACTAATTGGTAGATATACATAGACTATATAAGAGTTTGTTAATTATAATAACTTAAAAAGAAGACTAGTAGCTGTATATTAGTAGCGTTATATTACTAATTAAGCTGATAGCTAGCTGAACGCGTAATAGATATACTAATTAGTTAGATATTATACTAATAGCAATATCTAGTTGCTAGCTGGACTAATATTATCAAATTAGTAGTAAAGAGTTACAGATCGGGCTGATTTGATACTATTAGTAATATTAAGTTGCTAATTCCGCTATATCCTACTATCAGCCCTACCGGCGCGCTCGGCAACTCAGGGTTCCCCAGCAACTTTTGGGAAAGCGCGATAACTAGATCTAGTACGTTATAACTAAGGTAAGGTTTAATAGGCTAGTACTTATAGGCTAATCGATACTTTAGTAGATCTAGTATATTGCAGCTTACGTAAGGTTCGGTGGCCTAGCACTTATAGGCTAGGTACTAACTAGTAATAATTTAGAAGGGATATAATTACTATACGTGCCTATATACTATACGAAGTAAGAAGATATTAATCGTAGGTAATAAATAATATAAAGTAAGAGGAAAATAATCTTAGGTAATATTCCGGCTAAAGGAAGGTATACTAATATATCTATATAAATAAGTAAATATGTAATATATAACTACGCTACGTTTAACGCCTAGCTTAGCGGTATACTAGTAGACTACTGCTAGTATAGTTACCTTAATAAGTCTTAATACTAGCTACCTACTAACGGTAGGTTAACCTATTTACGAGGACGTCCCCGCTTTCGGGGCGGCGGAGGCGGCGGAGCGGTAGCCTCCTACCTATTTATAAGCGGAGTAGGCGAAGGGGTTACCAGAATACCTAGCAGCCTTACTTAACAGCGGGTTAGGCGATAAGCCTTAAAGTTATTAATAAATTCCTAAGCGTTACTAAGGGCTGTAAGAGGATACTAGGTATTATACTTATTACTATATCCCTTCTATTTAACTAGATAGCAGTCTTTCCTAAGTACTTTATTAAGGAAGTACTTAATCTTATAGAGGGGATTAACGGGATTAGAGTCCTCCTCTTCGACTAGATTAAGTAGAGGAGGTAGATAGCTATAGGGATCCTTAGTAGGATCTAAGGTAGGCTCTAACTAAGCTACTAAAATAACTAAATAGATTTATATATTAGGGGGTAGCTTAAGCTAGTAGGCTAGCTTACTAACCTTTTTAAGGATCCTAAATAGGCTAATACGCTAGTTAGAGTACTTATAATAGACTCTAGGTATATTATAGCTATAATAAAGGCGTAGGAAAATAAGAGAACCTTCGCTAAAATAGAGGGCCTTATATATATTATTATAGCGTAACTTTATAGCTATATTAGTAAATACTATAGCGTCGTTAGCCTCCTACTATTTAATATTTTAAAGACGGTTAAGGTCTTAGATATCTAAGTCTAACTTTACTAGTAAGTTAAGGCCTTTATATATATAGAACCTATAGACTAGGTTATTCGGTGCGAAGCTAGTAAAGCGGATAGTATTATTCAGCAATCCTTAGAGGTATAGTAGTATAGAAACCTAATTATCTTCGCTAGTACTAAGGAAGAAGCGAAGGGCGATTTTAATAGTTTAATTTATACGCTCTAACTACCTATCAGTTTAAGGGTGCTATACTATAGATATTAATAGGTTAACCTTTATCTTTAAGAAGACTCCCTTCTAGAAGGATCCTATAAACTTTAAGTCTCTATTAGAAATAATAGCGGAGGGGATTCCTTAGTTATACCTAACTAGAGCTATAAGGAAGCTATTTACCTAATCGCTAGTATTCTAAGCCTCGCTACTAAGGATTAGTAGGTTCCTTTTAGTAGACTTATAGGTAACGGTTATTAGTACGTTATACTCGTAGTAACTTAGTAGTGCTATAATAAAGTTAATAGCCACCGTATAAAAGGGAATAGCTAGAGTAGCGATCGGATATAGCTCGCTATAAGTTAGATACCTCCTAGTCTAATTAAGCTAATAGCTTAGGTAATATATAATATAGGCTTAAAGGTACTTTAAGAGGTACTTAATAAAGATTAAAGGTATAATATAATTATAGGTTTTATAGTACCTACTATAGAAATTATTATTATAGGCTAGCTTAAACACCTTATATTATAGGGACTTAGGAATATAAAGACGTTAGCGTCCTTCCTAACTTATAAGGTAAATTAAACCTTCCCTCTTCCGGAACTAAAAACCTTTAGGTAAGTTCTCCTCTCCGTCTTCTAAGATATTAAGGGCCTTCTTCTATTATTTATCCTTAGTATAGGCCTCTATTAGATATTACTTAAATCTATTATCTATTTCTACTAAGGTAGCGTAGTAGCCGAAGACTTTAGGGAGAAGGGCCTTATACTTAGCGCCGTTAAGTTAGATAGTTACGCTATAAAGGTAGTCTAAAATATTAGCCTTTTCGGCTACTAGTATATTAACCTACGCCTTTAGGCGCGAAAGGGCGTCTAGTACTATATTAGAGGCCCCTAACTTATACCTAATTAATAGATTAAGGGAGGAAAGATATTAGGACGCTTAGACTAGGCGGAGGTTAAGCTTATCTATTAAGGATATAAAGAGGGAAGTTTACCTTAAAATTAGAATAGCCGCAGAATAATTAGTATAAATAATAGTAGGGGACTTCTTAGTAGAATTAATTATATACCTAATCTTCTTAACCGCCTATATAATACCTACTACTTCTAGTTCGGTTAGCTAGTAGTTACGTTCAGCAGTATTAATATTTCTACTAAGGAATATAATAGGTTATACTAAAGTTCTTCTAGTATTATTATTATCTAACTTATAATAGACTATAGCAGTAAATCCCTAGACCTTAGATATATCTAGATTAATATAGAGTTACTGATTCCGGTCGTAATATATAAGGAAGGTAGGAGACTTAAAGGCGTCTTAGAGGTCGCGGAAAGCTTTGAGTTCCTCTATAGTAGGTTTATAGTATAGATAACTTAATAGCTACTTATAGGATAGACCTAAAAGCTACTTTATAGTAGGCTTTACTATAGGGGTAGTAGGGCTACTAAAGCCTCTAGTAGGATTATTAGGGCTAGTAGAGGAGGTTACTAGTATATCTTAAGTAAGGCGTATTTTACGGTCCTATAATAGTTAAGCTCGTTAAGTATAGCGGGGAATAGATAAGCGAAGCTAACTAGTTAGACCTAAAAAGGTCTCCAACTACCGAAGGTTTCTAGGGAAGCGTAATATAGTAATAGCGCGAATCTTTTCGTCTACTATTAATATACCTAGACTATCGACTCGCTGCCCTAGTAGTATAATAGAAGGATAACCTAGATAAGATTTTATAGGTACTAGGGAGATTCCTTTAGTCTAAAGTAACAGGAAAAGCTAGTATAGGTATTAGAGGTACTCCGTAAGGGTATAGCTAAAAATAATAATATTATCTATAAAGGCTCTTATAAAGGTATAGAGGGGATATAATATAGCGTCCGTCTACCGCTATATATAAGGGGGAGATCCTTTATAGCCTATTAATACTATAGTAGATTCCTCCTAGCCTTAATAACTAATAATAGTAAGCTTATACCGATCCTCTACCTTAACGCAGAACTAATAGAAATAGCCTATTATATCGATAGTAGAAATAAATTAGTAGCTAGCGATAAGGGAAATTATATTAGATTATAGGGGTAGAGGGTAGCTATTATCTTTAGTAATAGCGTTTAGCCCTTAAATATTAATTACTATACACCCTTTCTTTCCTTATAGCGTTTCTCTCTAAACGATAAAACAGGGCTAGCTAAAAGAAGTAGGTTAATCTATAAAATATAGCTTACCTTACGTATATAGCTTATTAAAGGTATTATCTACCACCTATCTATCTTTCTAGCTGAGGGGATAGACTCTTAAAGCCTTCAGCTAAGCCCCTACCTTAAGTCTAATAGGTATCTATTATTCCTTAGGAATATTAGTAGTCTTCCCTAGATCTGTGAATATATCCTTAAAGCTGGATATAAGACCTGCTAGAGCAGTAATAGCGTTATAATCGCCGTAGATAGTAACGCTATTAGGTAGTAGATATTCCTTAGAAGGGTCTATCCGCGCAGTAGACGACGCTAAAGGGGAAGTCTTAGAGGCTAAATCAGACTAGTCTAGTATACGCTATCCGTAGGTGGTAAGAGATTCCGCTTTAGGCGAAACTATATAGCAGCTATAGCTATTATACTCTACTATAGTACCTAGCCTAGTATACCTTAAGAGTTTAATAGGATAAGGGGTAGTATTTTTAACCTTAACGAATAATATTATAGAATCGACGACGTATATATAGACGCCTCCTTAATATCTGAGCCTATAATAGGATTAGGGCTCGAAGAGGAAGTCTCAGTTATTAGGAATTAAGCTATAATATACGATAGGGATATCTATAACAGAGTTCGGAGCTATAGTATATATATAATAGGTTTTAATAACTTAATATAGTTGAGAGTATAGCTTCGCTACGCAGTAGATTAGAATTCTAATATTATTATATTAAGTAATTATTGCCTTCTACTTTCCTAGATCTAGTAGAATACTATAAGTCTTAAGTACCCTAGTGCCTATAAGTATATTAGCCTTTAGATTATCCGTAATATATACTTCTATAGCGAGTTTCGCTATAGTAGGACCCTAGCTATTAATACTATTAATATATAGGTTAAGGTTAAGGAACTCTAATACTACTAAGACCTTATTACTGAAGCTGCGTACTAGGATATAAGATACTATACGTTTAACCTTTACCTCAAAGTCTAGTATATATTAGCGGAGGAATTCGCGGTCCCTAAGGGTAATAGGGTAGCCGGAATTAAGGTAAATACTTAGCTTAGGGCTATCCGGGCTAAAGCTAATATTAGAGGTAGTATATTTAGAACTACGGAAGGTATATCCTAACGGATAGTCCTAGGACGGTAATATAGAAGATTCTATAACGCGTAGTATAGATAGCTTTAGGTATTTAGACGTAAGGTTTATTAAAGTAGGTTCTAAGCCTACGGTAGAAAACTGTAGGTAAGAAGTAGTAGATTCTAGAAATAGTTTCGGGCTAGTAGTAATAAGCTCTATCTTAGTAACCTTCTAGCAGTTATTACGGAGGTATAAGAATAACGTATTACAAGAACTAAAAGTAGCCTAATAGTATTTATAATAGTAGTAGACCTCTACTAAAGTAGTAACGAAATTAATATCTATATCCTCTAGGCTAGTATACTTATTAGGTATATCTAAATAGAATATATACTATTCGCTATCTAGGGTGCTAGCCTTAATCTCCTCTATCTCGCTATAGCAGCCCTAATCTTCCTTATACTAATTATATCCCTTATTCTCTTCTATTACCGTAGTATAGTATACTCTCTAGGATTAAGGTAGCCGATTTCCGTTCTAACGAAAAGGCGGGGTATTATTATAGTAAGGTAGAGTATTACTATATTAGCGAGAACCTAACCCGTTTTGCTAGAGGGTAGGCCCTGCTGTAACTTAGTAAGGTTAAGGAGGAGCGGGGAGCTATAGCTACTACTATAGGCGAGGCTGATTAGTCTAATAGCTTTAATAGCTTTAATAGCCTTACCCTTATACTAGTACTAGGTTACTATAAGACTAATTTTCTTAATAGCGTTACTAGTACTAGGGATTATAAGTATTATTCTAATAGTAAGAGGGTATAAATAGCTGCTGCGGTCTATAGTTCTGGTTACCTAAACTAAAGGACCTGAACGACGAACCCCTTAGGTTATTATACTAACTAGTGTTATTACTTCGCTGAGAAGGGCCTTACGGAAGGCCTTAGCTACTAGGAGCCGTAGTACTACTATTCGGGCGTATTCGTATAGCCTTCTACTACTACTAATACTTCCGTCGGTCTATTACTATAAGGAATTGGTTCAGCGTAGTAGCTATATTAGGAGGGTTAATATTAGATTAAAATTCTATATCTAAGCTATTCTATATTATATTAAGCTAGTTATAAACGGTATCTAGCTTAGCTACCTTCGCTACGCGAACGATAGCTATTACGTACTCTCTAAGCTCCCTATATCGGAACGTATCGTTAATTATATATTTTTCTTTTAGTAAGTAAGCTATACTAATACTCTTCGGGGCTCTAAAACGCTCTATTAAGAATAATATCTATTCTTCTAATTCGTAGCTATATATAAGCAGGCGTTTCTCTCTATCGGTAAGCTATAATATATACTATTTAAGAGCTTCGCCGCGAAGGTATAGTTATAAGTTCGCGCGAACGAACTCTGCCCCTCTAGTACGGGCTATATCCTTAATTCTATTAATAAAAATAATAATATCCTAAAAGAAGGTTTCTTTTCTAGTATATTCTATTCCTAGAGCTATATCTAAGGATTTGTTATTATAAAACGGATTAAAAAAACTAATGTCTCCTAGGTTAAAGCGGGGACTTTAGGGGCTATTAGTAGACTCCCTAGGGAGTCTAGGTACCCCTAGGGGTCCTTATAGCCTAGGAGGGCCTTAAGGGAGCTAATTCTCCCTTATAAAGCGGGAGATAGTATTCGTAATTATTACCTTAATATTAATATTACTTAGTGTCTGTTACCTACTGTTATTACCTACAGTACCGGAATCCGCTATATTATAATATATCTCCTTAGTAGCTTGAGATACTGCTTAAGAAGTAGTAGGAGGTATCTCGTTATTTAATTACTAAGATAAATTACTAGTTAGTAGCGTAACTATACTCTATTAGAGGTAGTACTTAAAGGCCTTAACGTCTATCTATAATACCGCTTTATCGACTACCTAGCTATTTAGCTAGGCTACCTAAGGAGTAAAGCTTAGGTCTACGAAAGCCTCTTATAAAGCTAACCTAGTACGGGTTATCTATACTAATAGTTCTTATAAACAGACTCGTTCTGGCTGAGGGTATACGGTAGTAATACTCCTAATAGTAGAATAGGTACTCTGCGAGATAATATTATAGTAGGCGTATCTACTCTCTAAGAATAAGTAGAGCTAGTATACCTTAATAATAATACTACGGGGTAAGTCCTATATTAGAGGTGGTAATAATAATAAAGAAGCCAGCTTAGCTGTTTCCTTCTACTAGAATAACGAAAGAAGTATAATATAAGAGTATATAAGTAGGAAGTAATTAATAGGTTCTAGAAGGCTTTTATAATAAATAGTAAGGTAAGGAGGTTCCCTTATAAAAGTAGGAATTTATTAGGAAAATAAGGTAGGAGGTGCCTACCTTCCGTTCTACGGTTAAGATATACTAAGCGTTCCTTCCTAATTTAGTAACTTATATAGTATAATAAGGTGAGGCCTAAAAGGCCTAGTAGGCCAGCTATAGCGTAGTAGAAGCTATAGATATAGTATTCCTCTTTCTAGTAGATATAGTCTTACCGCTTATACCTATCTAGTATTAGGGCTCTGCGGGTCGGCTAGACGGTTATCGTTACGTCGTAATAAGGTCGGAGTAGTAAAATTGCGGGTGCGGATATAGCAGCGTTAACCTGCTTATAGACCTGCTAGTAGAAGGTGTTAATAGGAGGTAGGGTACTACTAACTACTAAAGGCTTTAATAAGGAAGTAAGATAGGTATAGAAGCGTCTTATAAGGGCTATTAGGGTCTTCGCGAACTAAGCTTTAGAGTTTCCGAACGGAAGATAAGCGGAGGTGGGCTGGATTTAGTGCTATAAAGACAGCTGTTAGTATATAAGACGATTAAATAGTATCTCTATACATTAGTTTTAGCTACTAGAGCCGTTACTACTATTATTATAGCCTAATTCTATAAGGGTGTAAGATAGTTCTATTCTTCTCTAGCTATTATACTACTTCTATTAGGTACTAAGCTCTTAGTATAAGCTAAGAGCTTAGCACTACGGTTAGACTGAACTATAATAAAGGAATACCATAATAGAGGAACTATAACATTAGTCTAGAGGCTAATAATTACCTACTTAGAGAATATAAGGTAAGGATTAAATAAGGAGACGGTAAGGCCTAGCTTTTTAATATAGTAGTTATAGTAGGTCCTAAACTAATACGTCCCTACCTTTAGGACGCTATATAGTAGGCGGACTACTTTTAGTATATTATCTCCTAGGTTAGTACCCTACGGCGGTTTTATATATACTAGGCGGTTTAATACTAAAGTCGACTAGATATAAGCTTATAAGATATCGCGTATATAGAGATCTTATAGTAGAATTACGGCGAGGTAAATAATAAGGCGTTAGCTAGCGCGTTAAATTATTAGTAACTATATTAGTACCTCCTTCTTACCTTTATTATTATAGGCTTAGATAACTAGCCTAGACTTTTCGAATAGTATAGCGCTATCCTACTTAATATTATTAACGAATCAGCAGCTAAAGATACGAGTATACGGCGATATATCTTACTTACTAATAATCTTAAAGACTCCTTTAGTAATAAGTCCGTTAATTTCTTTTCAGCAGGAGTCGATAAATAGGCTATTTAGTAAGTAAATAGCGCCTTCCGACCGTAGCTTTATTAATAGCTTAATATCTAATTATTCCTTCTTAGTAAGGTAAGTATAGCGGGTAGGTAGGTATCGCTATCGCTACGGATTTTAACGTATAGTAGTAGCTTCTTCGGTAGGTAAGTCTACTTAAGTTATAGGAGGCGTTTTATTAGTTAATTTAACTAAGTAAGGCTTAACTAATATAATTCGAAAGGTCGTAGGGCTGCTACTAAGTTTAACTATATAAGCTTAGTTATCTATAGCGAGTAGTTAGTAGGGTCCTTTCTATCCTTTACCTTTTCGCTATACTAGGATATTACTACTAATAGGAGTATCTAGAATTACGTCGCTTTATAGACTATTACGGTAGTATAAGGCTTCGGTAACGTCTCTTTTTACTAATAATTCTAACACTTCTTTTATTACGCGTTTAATAGCCTTACCTCGTTCTATAATTAATAGGTATATAGGGTCTAATTTAATAAGCTTTAGAAACGTACTAAATAGAAGTAATATAGGTATTAGTCTATTAGGTCTAGCGGTATCGTTAATTACCTTAATAGCAATTTATAAGACGAATTGCTTACTTAGTAGTAGTAGGTCTTCTTAGATAATATTATAAGCACGTCTAAGAGGTGCGTAGTAGCGTTTAACTAGGCTAACTGAGTAGTATACCTTAATAAAGACGTATTTCAACTTAATTACTATTCCCTTTACCTTAGAGGCGAATTCGGTGCTAATGAATTACTTACTAGCGTTATAGACTAGCAGGTCTAGTAGTCTAACGTAGGTATTAATCTAGCAGGCTTATAGGGTATCCTAGACCGTCTCCGCTAAAATATCTTTAAGAAAGCGGGCGGTTTAGAAACGCGTAGCCTCGTTAATAGTATATAGGACTAAGACCGTAGGGCTATTAAAATATATAATATTAATTATTACTAAGTAATTAAATTATAAGTTATTTTTAATAGTAAATTTAAACCTTCCTAGCGATCTACTATATTTCTAGTAAGTTAAGTAGAACTTACCTAGTCGATTAATAGCGTCCTAGTCGAAACGGTAGCTAAAGCGCTTCAGTAAGCGTACTAGGCGTATTATTAATAGATAGCCGAAGCGGCGGTATAGGCGTCGGAGATCCTACTCTATTAATTAGCTACTTATAATACCGTTATTAGTATAGGTATTAATATAGGCGTTTACTAGCGACGTTCCCTATATAAGGAATAAGTAACTATATAGCCTTGCGATAGAGACTTACCTATTACCGCTAACTAGGTAGTTAGTAAGGTTATTAAAATAAAAACCTACCTAGTTAAGGTCTCGCAGGTAGAGAAGGAATAGCGTATCAGCGTCGATAATATAGAATTCGATAATACTAATTAATAATTAGATAGTAATAGTACCTTTAGATAAGGCGTCGCTAATACCGAATTTAAATCTAGCGCTACTAGCCTTATCAGTATTAATATTAATATTTTACTTACGCCGTAGTACTAAGTATTAGCTATAGCCTACTAACGAGTTATAGGTAGTACCGGTATCGATTATAAGGCCGTAGAAGTAGCTATCGCCGTATCTTTTCGTAGGGCGGTAAGTTACTTCTCCCTAGATATTAATATTAATATTATCCTAGATAGATAGCGCCTTAGTAACGGTATATAAAGTCGCCTAATTAGCTAGCTTTTAGTATACAGCCTTGCTATTAATTACACCTATTAATATTAGAAATACCTTACCGTTACCTTAGTTAGGTAGATTATTAGTAGTATCCTCCTTAGTAGTACTACCTTCGCTATCGCCTTCTTCTTTTTCGCCTTTAACGTCGGTAAGGTATTACTTAAAGCTACGTTAATATTCTTCCTTAGGGTAATTAGTTAACTAGTAACCTTCCTTTTTATAGATAAAATATTACTTTTTATTCGTTAAATTACTAGAATTATTAGAGTTATATCTTAGCTTACTTAGATATCTTAATTAGCTACGACTACTAGATTCGTAGTTACGACTGCTAGATTTATAGTTTTAGTAGCAGCGGTTAGTATATATTATTTTACTTAATAATATAAGGCTACGATAGTCTTATAAGGCTATAGATAATCGGAGGTCTTAAATAAGGCTTTATATAGTATTTAGTAGTTTTCGGTAGACAATCTCGTAGGTAGGTATAGACTTATAAGTAGTAATTATCTTTTAGTAGATAAAGCTATCCCTATAAAGGCTCTTATCTAAGCTATATTATAGCTTTCTTAGTTTTAATATTATAGTATCTAAGTACTCCGTTAGGGTCTTATCTTTATTATAGTTAATAAATAGTTATAAGGATATACTATTCTATTTATTAAGGTAGGCGATTTAGTATTCTCTTTCTTTAAAGTTTCCTTTAAAGGTAAGCTATAGTAAGTCTAGGTTTATTATTAAAAAGGAGGACTAGTTACTAAAGTAGAAATTAAGTACGTTACCGCTAAGTATATACTAAAGAGTTATATAGAGCTTAATTAATAGTATCCTAGCGTCAAAAGTAGTAGCTAAGAATATATTTAGCTTATAGTCGAAGGAGTCGTTTCTTCTATTATACTTTATTTCTTCTATATAGAGCTTAGTTAACGTAGTAAGCTCTTAAGAAAGGCCTTACTCTTAGTAATTAGCGATAGCGTTATAGATCTTAATACTATTAATTAGGGTAGTCCTAGTCGGTGTTTCGATTTTAAATAAGATAGGCGTACTAAGTATATTAGAGTTACCTAAGGTAGGCGTACTAGGCGTATTAAAATTATTTCTTAAGGTAGGTATACTAGGCGTATTAGAGTTACTAGTAGAGTTAGCGTTAGACTTCTTTACTAGCTTTAGTACGTCTATAGGCTATTTAGACTATAGTTAATCTACTAGCCTTACTAGGTACTTATAGACGTAGGTCTTATTCTTAGGTATATAGATACTACGGTTAAAAAGTAGGTCCCTAAGGTTTTATATTAACCCTTTCTCTACCTTCTTAAATAAGGTTTCGCTTTAATTACTAAAGTCTTAGATAAAGCTTAGCTATAGGTCGTACCCTTCTTCTTTATAGTTTTAGTAGTAATTTATTATTTACTTAACGAATATTCTTAGGGCGGTAGCTGAGGACTTTATAGGGTCTTTAAGGATAATTCTAAATAGTATAATTATCCCTTCGTCTTCCTCCTCTATAGCTGGTGGCGTTATTATAAGGTTAGGTATTACAGCGGAGGCTTAGTAGTAGTATAGGTAAGGTTTTAGTATTATAATTAAAATTTTCTTTCTATACCTTACTAATCTAAGGTCGATAACTGATTAGTATTAGTAGAACCTAGCTGCTAGCCTAGGTAGTACTGATTAGTAGGTAGCTTAATCCCCTATTACCTACCCCAGACAACCTGATTCGCAGGGTGTCTATTAGGCTTAGTAAACTGGGGATTGATTGAATCTAGCTAGCTAAGCTATGGTGTTTTATCTAGGAGCGGGCGCCAAGCCGCTATTGCGGAGTGCGGAGTAATATTATTCCGACACGTGGTTACCAATATCATACATCATGTAGTCAAGCATGCATCCATAACATCCATCAAATCTTCCAGCTTCTCCGAACCAGCAAACTTCGACGCTGTATGAATTAAGCTATCCTCAGCCGGTCAGCGCACAGTCTAGTGTGAAAAGCTCCGTTCGCATTCAATGGTAAGATGTAGCTTCCCTTAAGGTCAATGAAGATTGAACTCTACACAATGCTAGGAACATCATGATCCACTTACCAACAATGCTAAGCTTGGTAGCATGCGAAGCAGAGAGAACAGCTATGATCCAGCTTCGTATGAGCGGCTGTAGAATGGCGAATGTTCCTGTAATCAGGACATATGGTGCCACATCACAGACAGCAGCAGATAGGCTAACATCTTGCAAAGTGTGCAAAGGATTAGCTGAGGATTAGCTGAGCAGATGATGAATTCTTCAATTTTCGCACATGAATGTGGTAGGAATTCGCGAAAAGTGTTGTTGATCTGGCGCTATACTATGAGCGTTGCAACATCTTCAGACACACCGTGCAACCAAGATCTCCCAGTGTCATGATGGAACCCGGGTACGATGGCAAATCCATGGTCGCAGTGAAGGACGGGATCAGCAAGCAACTAAGTGGACGTGAGGCAAGCTAAGATGTACAATCATGCGGTGCGGTATCTTTGAAACAACCTAAGATTACACGGGGGTACCTTACCTTAGCTTGCTTTCCACGCTTGCTACGCCGCAGGGGCAAAGTGCTAACTTAGCGGCCGACTTTCCTAGTTCAGCTCTAGCGCTGCTTGCGTGCATAAGTCGTGGCATCGTGATCTGTATCTCTCCTACGGAATTTGCCCGGCGTCTGTACGCGGGATGATCTACCAACCATTCAAGTGTCAAATGTTGGGGTGCCTTAGAAGCGCTCCGACGGCGACGATCCTATCGAGGTAATGGCGGGGACTGATCCTACGATCCTACGATCCTACAATCTTGAAATCCTTCAGCTTTGTACGGGCGAGTGGAGTCGAAGCTGAAAGATGGTGGCCGCGAATACAAGGCAAACTTGCATTGCGCATATCGAACGCTTGAGATTTTGTAATCCCAAAGGCGGCTTGGCAGTGCTTGTACCTGAAATCAATCGCAGGAATGTCTTGCCTAGGTATTGGCCGAGTATATTTTTAGTATCAGCAGCAACAGCGCTTCCCTAGCAATCTCATCATTGTATATTCTTCGTCCTCAGGCCCCACAATGTGTAGGACTCGAAACCCACCAACTTCTTCAGAAGACAGTATATTTCGACTTCTCGTGTTTGGTGAGTAGGTCGATATCACAGACAGAGACTGGGCGTGCATAGAGTAGATAGCGAGGAGGCGGCTACGGTTTGGTGGATTGGGTAGAGATTGGAGTTGTGGGCGTAGTTTGTTCCTAGGTAGTCATCGATATTGACGAGGCTGGACATCGGGACGGGGGTCGAAGGATGTGAGGTGGGAGGTGTGGGTGAGAGGTTGTATGAAGAGCTGGAGGGGGGTACGGGATAATTATATCGAGCAATGGCTGGGGGAGAAATGTGCATGAAGAGGAGTGCGAGGGGTTTGTTGGAGGTGGTGTTGGAGTTGTGTGACATGGTAGCTTGATGTAGAGTAGGATGGAGACAGGAGATCTTACGGTACGAAGCTGTTTCTCAATTCTCAAGCGATATAACACAAAAGCAATATCTCTCATCCCTACACACTGTGTGCAGTGTATCATTAAACGTTAGACCTGTAATAACAGCACAAAATGGGCACAACCCCAATGTCTGCTCTCTCGAGGCATATGTACACGGTTCAAGGAACCAAAAAGCGGGATTCTAATACCCCGCTGTACCGTTCCATATAGCAAACGACATCGACGGCACAGGCCCCATGTTGAACACCACATACTTCGATTGGAAGAACAACGCACCCACGCCACCTATCGCATCGTTGCTCGCGCTGCCCTGCGTGATGCCCGTAGAGCTGATCGGGCCCGTACACACTGCATGATACGTGCGTCAGCATATATTAACCGGAGTAGGCATGTGAGTGAGCAAAGAGCAAACAGAGAGCGGGGGCTAGTGATGAGAGGAGAGTGGACTCACTATTGTCTGCATCAGGATTATTGAAGCTTAGAGAGTAGCCGCTCAGACCTACAGTGCCACCGGTTGCAAAATTCAGAAGGATGTCTGGGAGGACGGCGTCGCAGGGGAACTTGTACGCTGTGTTAGTGGAGTCGGTTGCTTTCGCGCCAACTACTTGAGCATAATAGGCTTGGGTTATGCGAGGATCGAGGCCCATTTGGGGACCACCTCCCGTATCTATCCATATGTGTGTCTTAGCAAAAGGTTTCACAGCAGGCAGAAGAATGCGCGGGTGAGGATGCTGTGGAAGATACTGCGTACCAAAGATAAGACTCATGGTAACTGGCTTCCCACTATCGGTTACGGGCGAGCTCTTCAGGTTCTTGGCAATTGAAAAGCTGACATCGTCTAGCAACCAGATTGTGTGCTTGACTGGTACAGTCACCAAACCAGCTCTTGCTTTCGTTTGGTTGATGAAGCCGAATTCAACATTAGCGAGTTTCTGTGTGGGGGTCGAAACAAATTCAACACCGAACACTGGCGCAGGTAATGTAGGCATGAGACGTTCCATGAAGGTCTGCTGCTTCGGAGACGCTGGAATTGCACTCGTCAGCTGGCCTGATACGCTTCGCTTGCTTGCCCGAAAGACACATACCGTTATTGTTAATTCCAAAACTCAGGCCAAGTATGCCGTCAGGTCGCCATTCTGCTAGAACACCGGCTTGATACGTTTGTTCCACTCCCATGGCAGCTACAGTGGAGCCGGAGATCGTGACCGCATCCCAGGTAACGTTGCCTGCAACTTGGGCACTACTAACACCACCATAGCCGACATGGAAAAATCCTGCGTACGAGCAATTGGAGGTAGGGCCTTTGACACAGGTGTAGTTATTGTGAGGAACTGGGCTTACACCCGGGTTGTATGAAACTCCTTTATTGTAGACCCAGCTGACGGTCGTAAGCATTCAATTCGATAGTCTCATCGATTATGCTTACGTATCTGACGATCCAGTATCGACTATCAAATCGAATTTTTGCGTTCCAATTGTCACTTCAGTCGTCCAGTATGGGGCGGCGTCGGGAGCCCCAAAAGGTGAAAATACAGTCAGACTGTATGTGCGTCTGATGTACAGTTGGAAGCCAAGGACCACGCATAATGCCCAGGGAAAATGCATCATGGGGGAAGGAGGTGGCAAAATGATATCTAGGATGCGAGTGCAATGATGGAAAGAACATCTAGAGGACATTATGATCTTTATAGACAGTCGATGGGAGGCTACTGATAATGTGGGGAGAACATGACGCTGAGATCGCTTACAACATCAAACGTACTAGACCACGGGCAAGGCTCCTAGAAGCCAGACTGTCATCCGAATTCATGCAATGTTCGATGAGTGAAGTCCTGAGAAGCATAGAAACGTAATCCGAGGGGTCGAAACACACCAGTATCCTTCCTTAAGCACAGCGTAAATATATCCGGAAATCTACTTCCTGGATTGCATTCCCGCCCGTGAACGGATTGGTCGAATCAGAATGTTCTACGGAAGGTAGGTGCAGAAGATTGTCCCGTATATCCGAAAGCAAGGTCGCGGGGTTTCGTCTTCACATGGTAGGAAACAAAGAAGCATGGAGACACGGGACTTCGCCGTTTCAGGGACAGTAAAGATATTGGCTGGTGTAGTAACAACCATAGAGCCGCATTGGAGGGGTAGAACGTGGAGAATGCTGATCTAATTATAAGTCAGGATCCTCTCAAGTGCGGGGCATGTAGCCCGGTATTGGAGGAGATATTTGGGAACGAGCGGTCGAATCAGTGATATACATAGAGCCGCGTTTTCGGGGGAACCGCAGGGAAGTGTCCAATCCAGACATGAATCCGGATGTCCGTAGGTGCGGAATGTGTGGGCCGGAGCTGGAGCAAGATGCTTTAGGATGAGCGAACGTATCAGTGACAGGCGTAGAGCCGAATCTGGGAGGGATAGGGTCTAGCAAAGACTGATCCCATCATTGACATAGATGTCCCTAAGTGCGGGCCGTGCAGTCCGTTGTTTGAAGGCGATGCTTGGAGTTGAGCGAGCGTATCAAGTAAGGCGTCAACGGTGGGCTATCGCCAGATATAGCAACATGAAAGCCTGGGACGTCCATATGCGCTGGATGCCGGCGTCCAAGTCCTAGCCGTTGCATTATCGTGGAGGCCAATAGTGTTGCACATCTCACGGGCGATTCCTATCAGGGTCTGACATGGGCTACTTCCACGGCATTTGCGCCTACACAAAACGCCCTGACGTGCGCGTAGAATAAACGGCGCGGCTTTAGTATAGCTCTTCATGGTGCGACGATCATGATCGCCATGATCGCCCTAGCCTGATCATGACAATCAAGGCTATCCTTGCGTGGAACGGAAAACTTGATGGATTGGTGCTGCTTGAAGATTGTATTTCCGACGATCTGTGCGCACATAACAAGAATGCAAACCTGTAGGGAACCCTCATGCGGTTTCGCATGCGCGAGCTTCATCCCCACGGTGTTCGTAACGTCTTCCAACCGAGATATAGACACAGACTTTTTGCACCGTGCATCACGCCCCAATTACATGCATTACTTGCAGACCTAGAGATAGCGGGAAACTTCTCCCTTCTCTTCCTTTCTTGAACAGTCTGACGGCGTGCTCCAAGCCTTCAGAAGCGTGTGAGATATGGACATATTGTTTACACAGCGCACCCTGCACTATGTATACGCATTGCTTGTACATCCAATCATATACAGCGAAGGCTGACAACTCTCACTCACTCTTGATTCGCGCTTCCCACTCCATGCGCAAAGCTTCCATCTGCCTCCAGCATTCCCTTCCTAGCTCTTCGAACCCTTCTCTATCCTCTTTGGTCACTTCCCGCGTGCCTGGCCTTGTTCCTTTCCTGTTAGCCATTTGTGGTTCTCCCATCTTGCCTCCAAGACCCCACCCTCCTACTACCGTTCTCATAACACGTTCGTTTCCCGATCGATTACAGCTACTACCCCACTTCCCCTTTCCCTCTATTTGCTCCATGTCCTCCAATTCTTCCTGGTCCGCGAGCGCAAGCCAGACAGGCGCGCATGCGCCCTTGTATGCCGATACTGTATGCCATGGTGATCCAATCCAGCGGGCAATATAGAAGGCGGCCATCATGCAGAAGTAGAGGATCAATGGAAGAGGCATAATAGAAGTTGCACAGATGCCAGGATGACAGATATACATCTTTGGGACCGTGGACGCAGGTGCTCGGTACTCGTTGTCTGTAAGGCTTATCCTTGAAGCACGCGTATGTGCATTGGGGCCCCCTGGCTCATTGTCGAGGAGTTTGATGGTCTGTGAAGAGGAAGAAGAAGAGCCGGACAGGAAGCGCTGGACGAACGCTCTCGTGGACGGCAAGGACGATGTCAGTACTAAGACGTCGGTGAGGCGTTTCGAAGACTCATAAGCCTTGTTAGACTTGAGCGCTTGTATGTCAATAGGATCAAGATGTGAAGGGAGGGCCTCGACGCTGGACACGAAGATCACACGTCCCTGGTCTGGGGAAGCAGACAGTAGAGGGACGAGGAAATGTGAGAGCATATAATGGCCGAAGACATTGGATGTAAAGACCTGGCCAAGCGATGATGAATTACTGGAGCCTTCTGTAGTCAACATCTGCTGAGGAGCAGTCATCACGCCGACATCGCTGATTTTGAATGTAGGATAGGTGATCGCGTCGACCAGGTTAGTGCACACGGCCCACAGGGCCATCGGCCAGTTGATACCTGTGATACTGCCATAGCCTGCATTGCAGATGATGACGTCGAGGTGAGGGAGGTTGGCGATGAGTCTGTTGGCGAGGGTTTGGACGGAACAGAGGGAGGTCAGGTCTAGTTGCTCGGGTTGGAGGGATATGCGATGCTTTAAAGGAGTATCGAGGTCCTTGGAACGGCGCTCAAGATGCTGCTCAAGGCGCCTGATGGTATCTTTGCTTTTGTCTGAGCCTCGGGAGGTAATGATCAGGGTGAGGCATTCGTATGAAGGATGTGTTGTAGTGAATTCGTCGATCAATCGGCAGCATGTCGCGAAGCCGAGGCCGCTAAGCAATGTTAGAACCTTCAACCCGTTCGAACTGCATCTGCTCTTACCCATTGGCGCCTGTGACGAGTATATAGCTATGCTGTTCGTTGTCTTGGGGGTGAAGAACTTCTTGCATGATTGTTTGGAACTAGGTATAGGAAAGAAACGCAGAGATTTCCGGATGCGGAATTTCAAGCATCCTGATGACACTACTATGGTGCTCGAAACCATAGACAGAGACCCTAACGACAACGTTGGCATCTACGCAAAGAGCCTGAAGACTTCTTGACAGAACTGTCTCTAACCTTTATCAATTCTTCAGGTTATGCTTTTGTCGATTGTTGACGTACCTGCATCTCATGTATCATCGTTTCTTTGGCCTCATCATATCAAGAAATCAATTGCATGTTGTACTTGTATTGCCGCATGCGGCAACATCTCTCCTTTGCATAAGTCGCGTGTGATAATGACACGATGGTTGTTTACGTTCTTTGTCCCTTTCGTGTTCTCCCCCTCTGTCCAGCACTTGCAGTACGAGCAGAACATGTCCGACTTAGACAACCTGAAAATTATACGCTCGTCATACGGGATAAATAGATCCTCAAGATGTTCACGATATTACTTCTTACTATATTGTTCCCACAGATCCTGTCACAAACCAACAATCCTCATACTACAGCACTGCCTGAGACCGGCGGTGGGGCTATAGCATCAGCTGGAGATCTAGCAGCATTGCCTGCATGTGCAGTAAGTCTCGTATATTGCAGACCACCTAGCTCTGCTAACATGACATAGCAATTGTGTCTTGGAAACTCAACGACGAGTCAAGGCAGCTGTGCTAGTGAAGATATCCAATGTCTATGCAGTAATGATAATTATGTCCAAGTTCTTTCGTGTTGCGTTGCTACAAAGTGCAACTCAGTTGATCAGGATTGTAACAATTACCTATACTAATATATATATTCAAGACGCTGATGATCTGTACAGCGGCCGCATCTTTCAATACACAACTTTGTTCCAGCGTTAATGTGACCCTCCCTAACTACCTCGGATGTGCCAATGGGGAAAACGTAGGATCTGGGAACTCACCATCACCCTCATCCAGTAGCGTTAGTGGTCTTGCAATAAGTGGTGCGACTGAAAATGGAACAGCGACAACGACGAAAGTTACGCCTGTTGGAACACCCGAGTCACAACTGTCTCTGGTTATCACAGGCGCTGTGGCCACTTACAGTGGTGGCAAGCTCCTGATGGGCTCGTGTTCGGAACCACAACTTGCAACTATGACCCTACCTGCTGGTGGGCTTTTAGACTATCCATGGCTTGGATGCTCTGAGGTAAATCCAGGCTGTTGTCCGTTCAATCCCAAATCTGGTGGACCACTCAGTGTCTGCCCCGCGGACTACGTTACCACAAGCGGCGCTTGTTGTCCCTCGTAAGCCTTCTCGTATATTATCTCTGCAGGTGATAACAGAATATAGTGGCTGGTCCATATACACCTCCGCCTTTGCCGGCTCCACACCCTGCGTCACCAGCGCCCCGGTACCCTTTGTAACCCTTTCAACCACCAGATCTCCAGGTGTCTCCGTCACCGTAATAACCAACGAACTCTTCACCTTCAAATACCCCCTCGCAACCAAACCCACCAAACTAACCCCAGGCGCCATAGCTGGCATAGCAATCGGATCCTTCTCCGGAATCGCCCTCACACTCGCCGCAGCAGCCCTCCTACTCCGTCAACACCGCTCTAAAGCCCACGCAGAGCGCCGCGCAGCCACAATCTCCCAATCCGAAACCAACACCAAAGGCCTCAGCGAACTCGACCCCACTAGCCCGCACGACAACAAAGGCGGTCTTTCCGAGCTCCCAAGTCCCCGCGGCGACGACAGCAAAGGCATGTCCGAGCTCTCAAGCCCACACAGTGACAAAAGGACTATGATGTCCGAGCTCCCAAGTCCACACTCACCTATACTGCCAGAGCGAGCTTTCTACACGCCGACATCGCCGTCTGGCAAAATGGATGAGGTGTTTGAGATGGCTGCTGCGGCGCCGGCTGAGATGGAGGGAGATGTTTATTTAGATAAACACCATCCTGCACATGGGGATCAGAGTCCTGTTGGTGCTGGGGAGGGGCAGAAGGGGTCGGGTAACGTTATGGAGGCTGGTGGAGTGTCACAAAGGGAGGAGGATATGGAAGAGCCGACGCCAGCGTACTCGCTTACCAGTGGGAAGATGCTGGGGCCGGTGGGGGATGAGCCTTATGTGGGCGGTGAGGGTAAGTACGAGGAGAGCGATGGAGGGGAGAAGCTGGGAGGTAGAGGGGATGGAAGATGATTAGGTCTCTAGTCACGTCGAAGACGCGAAGTAGGTAAGGTGTGATGAAATACTTGTGGACAGATCGGGTTGTAACTCTTTATTGGAATAATCAATCTGTTTGATACTTTCTCAAAGACTCGTAATCGTGATGTGCCAGCCCTCAAGCTATTTCCCCCTCCTGGTCCACACGTAGCTAGCCACAATTTAAGTCACGCAGGGCGGCGGGTGGTGTAACAGTGATAGACCCTGCGGCATCTAGGAACACCGCCATAGAGGCTTCGACGGCGATCTTGCATCCCTTTACACATATAGTCTGCCTCCCTGACGCGACCTCTGAGAGTCCGTCCTCTTTTGCATTAACCTCGTACTGTTCACTCTCTTCATCTGGCGGCTCATGAGCTCGCTTGATAGCATTTTCATTGATGCTTGATGCTTCATAGCCATTTCATATCCTCTAAGCGCAAGCAGTGGTATCATCAACTAGCAAAGACCCTAACATTCAAATCCACGCTCCCGGTCGCAATGACACACCTAATAGTCTCCTGCCCGCCTGGATCATCCTTCTTGCCAACATCGCCGTTCGTGACCATCGCAGGTCCCTTGATCACTCCAGGCGCCCACCGTAAGCAGCTCACGAAGTGCCCGTGGGCATCATCGAGTGTCTTGATACATTTGCCTTCTTGGCTAAGATCCCAGCATCGTATCGTTTTATCGTCACCAACGCTAAGAAGATATTTGCCCCCGGGGTGGAAAACAAGTGCGCGGACCCAATTGTCGTGACCGACTAGCGTCTTGATCAGAGTACCTCTCGAGTCCCATATCTTGATACGCTTGTCTCTCGATCCTGTGGCTAAGAACTCACCGGAGCTACTCAGTGGTGGTGGTTTCTTCAGTCCTGCCAGTGTCGCCAGATGTCCGTATGAGATCGCGGGAGCGAAGGTGCAGCATTCAATAACGTGTTCGTGGCCGAGGAATACAGCTTTCACTTCTCCTGAGCTGGCATCCCACAATCGCGCCGTCTGGTCATTACCAGCGGATAACAGCCATCGGCCGTCGAAGCTGGGCGCTACGTCACGGACCCAATCTGCGTGACCACGTAGCGTTTTTACACAGTAGCCTGTGCTAACATCCCATATTCGGAGTGACTTGTCCCTGGAGGCAGAGACGAGCAGATTGCCCGAAGCTGGCGAGCCTGCTGCACCCGATGGTACAAAACGGACCGCGGAGACAGAGTGGTCGTGGCCTGGAAGCGTTCTGATGTTTTTGTATTCGTCTGATGGGTCCCATAATTTGATGGTAAGATCTGATGAGCAGGAAGCGAGTAGTGTGCCGCCACGGGGACCGCCAAAGTCACAGTCTAACACTGCTTTCGTATGGCCTTTCACAGTTCGTTCTAGTTCGCCTAACTCCCAATCCCAGATTTTCAGTGTTGTGTCTTCAGAACCAGAGGCGAGAGAGGAGAATATGGGGTGGAAAGCGACACAAGTGATGGGGGAGCGATGAGACTGCAGAATATGGCGGGCTGGAGACCGAGGAAGCCACGAGGCGGGGTCTTGGTTGCGGCGGGAGAGAGACGTGGGTGTTGCACTGTCGAGTTCGGATTGGAGACTGGCATTGCGGGATTCTAGGTCCATTATCTATGGCAGTAGCGTTAGCATGGGCTGTCAGTAGAGACGTGGTGCAGTCGATACCTTTTTCTGTAGCCTGACCACACTTGTCCACTTTTTCTCCAGAAGGCCCTCATATTTCTTGCTGGTAGCATCGTCAAAGGAATCCCCTATACCCAACTCCTCGCGGAGTGCTGCGGCGCTGCTTGCGAGCTTGATAGATGATAGATAAGCGATGATTGATTTGTGGCTGCAAATCTATCAGCTGTTGCAAACCCACATATGACGGCTCGGCTGCTTACTCACAGCTCCTCTGCTTGTCTGGTCGTAAGAAGCTGGCTCATTGCTTGTAATGTGGATGCATCCACAGCTCAGTCCTCTTCTTTACACTTCTTGATTTTTAGCGACCCTGGGCACCCTTTGTATATCCCGAGACTAGCTCTTCCTTTGCGGCTTTGTGGTGTTAAAACTTCTAGGGCCTTCCTGAAGTGACCTGGTATCTCGCATAAACAATGTGGGCAAACACCCGAGGGAAGAGTTCGCCTGGGAGTTGAAGACGATCTTGGGGAGGGAAAACTATGGTGAATTATGGCCGGCTGTACTGTAGAATTCCAGACTTGAATGCAAACTGTATGACGAGCATTAGCACTTGTGGGGTGCCTTGATGGGCTGCATGGGGCCGTCGTCACTGCTCCAACGCCGCGGTTGCTCCGCGCCAAGCCCGCTTTTTGTTGACAATTCGCGTGGGACCGCCAACATCTCCTTTACTAGTCCTACAATATTAGAGTTGTTGCTGTCATATTCAACGCTGCTACTGGGTCGATGCGAAAGCCTCTTACTCTGGAAGATCGAAAGAGCTGCCCGAACCATCCCAAGTCGCTACGAAATCCGGACGTCTGCGACTCCGCAAACCAAACTGATTGAAAGTTACAGCAACCACTAACCCACAGATGGCGGAGCAAGAGGAGGACTTCAGCTTACTACCATTGCAAGATCGCGTCACTCACAAGGTTCGTCTGACTCAACCACCTCCAGGACGCCGATTTCTGGCTAAGACATAATAGAATTGGAAAGTACGGAAGGAGGGTTGGGAAGATGCAGCGAGGGCCTTTGCCGCTACTGCAGACGAATCAGACCCCGTATTCAGGCCGTTTATCTTAGGCTCCGATCTGTGGAAAGGTGCTGTCACAGACTCAAACGTTGCTGCGCAGCAAGAAGGACTCAGTGCTTTGTGCGCTTTCCTCAAATATGGTGGTTCCCAGGCTTGTTCAAGGTTTGCAGACGCATGGATACAATCCGGGATTGTTCCAATGGGACTGATGGGGACACAGATCTCGGAGTGCTACAATACAGCCTATAGTCGAAAAGGGACTGCCGTCAGCGAAAGCCGGAGCGAAGCAGAGCTCCTTGGAAGCATTACTACTTTACATTGAGATTGAAGGAAAATCAGACGCCCTGCTAGAGGACGTACTTCAAGGTCTCTCCAACAAACAACCGAAAGTTGTTGCGGCGACCCTAGGAGCTTTGACCGCCATATATCATGCTTATGGAGTGAAGATAGTGGAGCCAAAACCCTCATTGAAAGCCCTCCCAAAAGTTTTCGGCCATGCAGACAAGAATGTCCGCGCTGAAGCGTCAAATCTTGCAGTCGAGCTGTA
Source organism: Stereocaulon alpinum (assembly GCA_018257865.1). Lineage (NCBI taxonomy): Eukaryota > Fungi > Ascomycota > Lecanoromycetes > Lecanorales > Stereocaulaceae > Stereocaulon > Stereocaulon alpinum. Next base: position 39,469 of record JAEUBA010000088.1, read on the forward strand.
CCGATGGCTTCGTGAGGCTATGAAGACACTGTTCTGGAATGAGTTGAAGCCCGTGCAGCAACAAGACCTAGAAAAATTGTTCGAGGGAGTGAAATCAGAACCGTCGCCAAAGCAGGACCGGCTACTACGCGCTCAAGAACAAGCGGCGGCTGCTGCTCCAGTTGCTGATGAGGAAGATCTTGAAGTTGAAGAGGAGGCAGAGGAGGAGGCGCCTGCCGAAGCATTTGATCTCGCCGAGCCGGTGGATGTACTGAAGAAGATCCCAGGGGATTTTCATGAAAACCTTGCATCAACAAAATGGAAGGAACGTAAAGAGGCCCTGGATGCGCTCTACGAGGTAGCCAATACCGATCGGATACAGGACGGTCACTACGATGAGATCATAGCAGGCCTTGCCAAGTCAATGAAGGATGCAAACATTGCAGTGGTTACAACAGCTGCAAACTGCGTTGAAGTTCTCGCGAAAGGACTACGAAGAAGTTTTGCCAAATACAAGAGCAGAATAATGGGACCCATGATGGAAAGGCTAAAGGAAAAGAAACAGTCTGTTGCTGATGCTCTTAGTCAAGCTTTAGACGCCGTTTTCGCCTCAACAAGTCTTTCGGAATCTTTGGAAGACATTCTTGAATTCCTCAAGCATAAAAATCCACAGGTGAAGTCGGAGACTCTGAAGTTCCTGATTCGATGTTTGAAGTTGACTAAGGACGCACCATCGAAACCAGAAACTAAGTCAATAGCTGAAGCTGCAACCAAATTACTGACAGAGTCTGTTGAGGGTCTCAGAGCAGGAGGTGCCGAAGTTCTTGGAACGCTGATGAAGATCATGGGCGAGCGAGCAATGGCTCCGTATATGGATGGGCTGGACGACATACGAAAAACAAAGATCAAGGAGTATTGCGACGCTGCACAAGTAAAAGCAAAAGACAAGCCAAAGCCAGTCGCACCACCACCCAAAGCTGCACCTCTAGCACAGAAAAGAGCTCCTACCACCAAAAAGGCCGCTCCAGGTCTTAAGGCTCCCGTCAAACGAGCATCTACGCCTCAATCCGAGAAGCCAACAGCATCCTCACCTCAATCAAGACCTCCAGTAGGGAAAGCCTTACCCTCCAAGCTTGGAGGCCTACAAAAGTCAGGTTTGGCAGCACCCTCAGCAGGCATGAAGAAGAAGCTTCCGGGTGCCGGCCCTGCACCAACTTTCGCATCTCCCAAGAGAAACATCACCTCGCCCTCACCCTACGAAGAAGCTCCAGCTCCCAAACTAGGTCGTGGTCTCACAGGCCGGCCATTGGGCAAACCTGCCGCGCCCGTAGAACCTGCCGCACCCTCCGCTTCAGCAGGCATGACAGCTGCTGAACGCGAAGAGCTCGAAAGCCTACGTGCGGACAAAGATCGCTTACTCCGCGTGAATGACGACCTCCGGACAGAGAAATCGAAACTTACATCTCAAATCCATGAATTACAAAATCAAAACGCACAGCTGATAGAAGACCACACGCGAGATGTACTGAGTATCAAAGCTAAGGAGACGCAATTGGTGCGCGCGAGGTCAGACGCAGAGGCTGCGGAGAACCTGGTGCAACGACAAGGTCGAGAAATGGAAAGGTTGAAGCGTGAGCTCTCAAGGAATGTTCGAGAAGCCAGTCCTCTCAACGCAGATGACCAAATCTATCAAGACCGAGGTTTGAACGGCTCCCAGCATCACCCTGGCATAGAGCGGTACGACAGCGGCAGACCAGAAAGCCGGGAAGTAGGGTACCAGCGTGCAAGGAGCTATATGGGTAGTCCGAGTGAGGAGAAGGAAAACGGAAGCTTAGATGTTGGTGCTGGGAAGAAGCCCAGCATGGGTCGGCCTCTTAGTGGCGATACTCTAGCAGCTGGTAGAGGAGATGACAGTGGCGGAGCGCCTGCGGCTGGACAGGGTGTCGATAGCTACAAGCGGGCGGCGGAGGTTACGAGTCAATTGAAGGCGAGGATTGAGCAGATGAAGGTGAGTCCGCAAATTTGCTACCACCCCTTGCTAGTGGAGGTGCTAATGTTCATGTAGGCAAAGCAAGGTCTCACAAGACCTGGGCGATAAGCAGGAATTCTGATTCAAACGAGCGAGCATTTCTTCATTACCTCTCGTCGATTGTAATGATAGGGTATTCACAAAGGCGTTATGCATTTTCAATACCCAAAATGATCATAGCATTGTAGCCCCCTAGGCGTGGCTTCGACCGTTTATGTGTAAGATACATGTAATTATCTAGTGGACTACTAAGCCAGAAATAACAGTCTCACAGCAAGGTCATGAAATTGACCTTTGAAATGTTTTCATTTGGCTTCGTGCATGCTACAGATGATTAGGAGCGGAGCAAGCTCATGGTAAGTGACCTGTTTAGATCTTGATCGCGCTCTCGAGTGCTTTCCTCTTCTTCTCTGTCCGTGCAATAGCTTTCTGCCCCATGATGCCTCCACCCCAGTGCTTCTTCGACTCCTCATACTTCTCCGAGTAGCCTTCCTTGATTGTCGAGACGAGCTTCGAGAGCTCGGACTTATCTTCTGAGCGGACTTCCGTGAGGGCGAGGACAGCTGCTGTCTGTTGAATGGAGTACATACTTAGCAACTATGTGAAAGGATGTTGGATTAGGTTGCCTTACCTTCTTGTGCACAACAACGCCCAATCTAGCCTTGCCTTTGACAATAGCATATGGCACACCCATCTTCCTACATAGCGCTGGCAAGAAGATAACTAATTCAATAGGATCCACATCATTAGGAATGAGCACCAGCCCCGCCTTCTTGTTCTCGATCAAGCCCACAACGTGATTAAGTCCATACTTCACCGCATACGGCTTCTTGCTGACATCCTCCTTCTTCTTCCCCTCAGAAACAGCCGTGGCCTCCTTATGTAATCGCTCCTTCTTCTCAGCCTTAGTCTCTGGCTTGTATTTGTTTAGGAGCTTGAAGGTTTGAGCGGCTGTGTTGCGGTCGAGGACATTGGAGAATTGGGCTATCGCGGGTGGGACTTTGAGGCGGAGGTTGAGGATCTTCTTTTGGCGTTGGAGGCGGACGTATTCGGGCCACTTTACCATGCGCGAAAGATTGCGGCGTGGTTGGATGTCCTGGCCTATGCCGAAGTTGCGGGGACGCTTTTCGATGAGAGGGTTCTGTAGGTACCGAAATACTGATTAGTACCGTCGAAGCACTCACAATCATGTCTAAGCTGCGAGGAAAGATAGATGATTGAGGATTGGGAGTATTGACTTACCTTCGCAGTCTTCTTCGTAGCCCCCGCCTTACTTTGGGGGAAAGGCGCCGGCGCGGCCTTCTTGCCTTGCTTGGGAGGCTATCATTGAGGAAAGAAGATCATCAGCGAATCATGTTCACCAGTGAGATCTTCTCTGAACTCTAGAGAGACCGCGAGCTGCATTGCTGCAAGCCCGTGGCTCAAGCCAAAATCTTCACCAGTGCTGGTCCACTCCGAAAAGCTTGCAGCCAAAGGCGGAAACCCTCAATCGGTGACATTATTGCGGCGTACTGGCTCCATTGATGGAGACAGTGAAGAGGTGAAGCTTACCATGATTGTTGAGTCTGTTGTCGTCGGTGATGGAAGGGAGTCTTAACTTTACTGAATTGGCAAGACCGAGTTTGTGGTGATCCGCCTAAGCGAAGCTTGGCGAGCTAGGCCAAGCCCTAGGGCTGACTACGGGCGAGTACGGTAAACAACGCAAGCGCTGTAGGTACCAACTTCTGTCAGCCTCAAGCCACCGAGCATTCACTGTATTCCAGCAAGTCTGGAAGCCAGCTTGCTTCATCCAACATGGGATGTCTCATAGATTGAGTTCTGTTCACCAATATAATACACTTCACGACCCTCACATTCCCTGAACCGAGCGTAGTCTGGGACTGGATATATAAACCGCCGTACTGTACTGGACCGTTCCCATTTGTCGATAGTCGCGACTCATATTGATGCCAGTGAGATGGCGAGCTATCAAGCCCTTTTCTCTCAGTTGACGACGCCTAATGTCAAGATGGATCCTTCTTACAAGGTCGATGAGGGCTACTCAGAGGATACGAGAAGTCAAGATGGTCTCGAATCGCCCATGAGCATAGAGCCTGGAAGTTACGGTGCGCTGGCATCGCAAATGGGGAGTGGAAGTGTCTTACTATCTGACCTCATGGCTCTCAGTGAGACCGAGAGAAGTGGTAAGTTGCACCGGTCCCGGGTCCATTGCCACAATCGCTATGTTCATACTGACCAGAATCAGAGTTTGCTTACAAGATCCTACGCACTTTAAGGGTTTCATCCATCGCCTCCGTTGTCGACCGATTATGGCCTTGTTTCCACAAAGATCCCATCCAGATCCTCCCACCAGAGATCATGTCACAGATATTCTCTTACCTAACGCCGTCAATGCTGTTGGAGGCGTCTCGGGCGTCGAAGACCTGGCGAGAACGAGTCTTAGACAGTAGGCTTTGGAAGCACAAATTCAAAACGGAGGGGTGGAGCTTAGACATGGAGGAAATTGAACGCTATGAGCAAACACGCGGTGCAAGTGGGTCAGGGTCACGGCTATCACGTGTAGCGCAAGGAAAGCAAAGAGGACCTAGTATGGGGAAGGGAGGAATGCCTGGAAGGCTTAATTCGATAAGAAGCCCTCAAAGTGCGCGAATGCGTCACAAAACGTATTGGCCACGTCCAGAACTATCCCGTACTAAGATCAAGGTTGAGGAAGATGCAGGAGAGACTCGGCCAAATTTAGAGGGCTGCCAGAGTACTCTCGGTGACTCTCACGAAGGCGAAAGTGAAGACCAGCAAGCCCCAGGCGATGATCACGACATGCGGGACGCTGGGACTCTCTCACCTGTATCAGATGCGCAAAGCCCAGCAGAATCCTGCGAAGGACGAAGGGTATCTGAATTCCTGCAGGCGAAGGAAGCGCAGCTCCGCACCGAGAGGTTGATGCTGGATACGCAGCAACCAAAGACACCGGAAAGAGAACCCAACATAAAACCCGAGCGAGCACTGTCGGAAGAGCAGCCTCTGTTGTTTTCTCCTTCCTCTGATCGCCCAAGGCTGAATTATCACCACGTCTTCAAGCAGAAGCAAAAGCTGGAGGATAACTGGAATAATGGACAGTACAGATGCTTTCAACTCCCGCATCGCAATCATCCTCAAGATGCACATACCGAATGTGTCTACACGATACAGCATTCGGGGCAGTATCTTGTCAGCGGAAGTCGGGACCGTACGCTTCGAATATGGGACCTAGATACGGAGAGGCTTGTTACGGAGCCTTTGCATGGTCATACCGGTTCTGTGCTCTGCCTACAATTCGATCATAGTCAAGAGGAGGACATCATCATCTCGGGCAGTAGCGACACTCATGTCATTCTGTGGCGATTTTCCACAGGAAGGATGATCAAGCAACTCACAAACGCACACCGAGAGTCAGTCTTGAACCTGAAATTCGATAAAAGATTCCTCGTGACTTGCTCGAAAGACAAGACGATCAAAATATGGAACCGGCACGAGCTGCGCCCTGGCGACCGAAACTATCCAGTGAAAGGAGTTTCGGGCGGTGGTCAGTGTCCAGCCTATATAATCGACATGCACAGTATCAGCTCTTCGCTGCGGAACGAGCAGTTCAGTTTCTCCGATGTTATGCTGGAGCCTTATACACACTTGATGACGCTTGATCTTCACGGCGCAGCTGTCAATGCTATTCAAATATACAAGGACGAGCTAGTTTCGGCATCTGGAGACCGGAATCTCCGCGTCTGGAATATACACACAGGAGAATGCGGGACCAAGATCGAAGCTCATAAGAAAGGTATTGCATGTGTCCAGTATGACGGCAAGCGTATCGTGAGTGGAAGTAGCGACAATAACATCTGCATCTGGGATCCAATCACCAAAACCGAAGTTGCTCGCCTAGAGGGTCATAGCAGGCTTGTAAGGACGATTCAAGCTGCATTCGCTGACTATCCAGGCGGGCGAGACAGGCTTGAGGCTGAAGCTGACGTAGTAAATCGCCAGTGGAAAGCTGCCAGTATCGCCGGGCTAATTCCGGCGCCCACTTCTGCTGGAAGGCAACCTCGTGTCGTTCCAGGATCTCGAAAGCCAAGAGACATTAGGAGCGTGGGTGCTAAGATACCTCCGAGCGGTGGTGGTAGTAAATGGGGGCGGATAGTTTCTGGGTCCTACGACGAAACCATCATCATCTGGAAGAAAACAGCCGACGATGAATGGGTCATCGGTCATCGCCTACGTCAAGAGGAGGCTCTCCGCGCCGCCGGCCCTCCTCTAATCCCTCGATCAGATCTTCAGAATCAGACTGCAGCTAATACTCGGATCAATCAGACCCTCACACAACACGATTATGTTCCGAACCAAGTCAGCAACCAGCAAGCGACCCAAGCACAGCCGACCACATCCCAGCCTCAACCACAGACAGCACAGGTAACGAACCAGGGTAACCAGAATCCAGCACCACCGCCCAACCAATCACACCCTCTATTCGGGAACGCAGGCTACCAGGCCACGCCAATTAATTGGCCTCCTCCCTTAGGCCCCCCAATTACCCAACAGCGTCAACAACAACCGCAACAGCAGCAACCCCCCCAACAAAACACACAACCACCACCCCAACCCCAACACCCTCCGCCCCCCCCACAACCCCACCACGCACCACCGCGACCACCTCACCCAGCGGCCGCCCAAGTCGGCCAACCAAACGCCCGAGTCTTCAAACTCCAATTCGACGCGCGAAGAATAATATGCTGTTCGCAAGATCCAAAGATAGTAGGATGGGATTTCGCGAATGGAGATGAGGAGATTATCGAATGTAGTCGGTTCTTTGCTGCGCCTCAATGATGGGTGTTGAGGAGCGGAGAATTACTGGAGGTGCATAGTTGCAAGTCATCTATATAAGCGGGATGCATTAGACGGTGCAAGTACGGTAGCAATTTGCTTATGTGGAGCTTGAGGTATTCAATTGGCGGAGCGATTTGGCAAAAGCTTTCCGGACATGGGTTGAATAGCATTTGGTAGCAGGATATATAGCGTGAACCCATTAATTGACACTATACCAAGCGGTTCTTGACTGATTGACTTCGGCTACGTTTCTTGAATGGAAGGTTTACTGTGTCTTGCTCATTCATTTGTAGAAACCCACTGAACACGGGATACTGAATCGGCATGCCAAAAGTTGCACATAACACTGCACAAGGTGAGTTTGAGACAATGTGTATCGCATGATCCATTCTCTATGATTCTGACCGAGAAAGACCCCATCTATCTACCTCCACCATCCGCCACGCCCACCAACCAGACCAACTCCCTCCAATGACCGTACAGCAAGCCTCAGTCGCGACCTAAAGGTCGACTTACACCGAATAAGCCTGCGCACGAGCACCAGAACTCTCCACCCTCCCATCAACCCTCCAATGACCGTACAGCAAGCTCCAGCAGCGACCTTAAGGTCGACTTATGCTGGAAAGCCTGCGCAGGAACACTGAAGAAGCCAACGGGTGAGTATCGAAAAGAGCCAGCCTAGCTGAATCCCCCAATCCACTCCCTTCCAACACGACGCCCCGAGCCGAAAAAGACAACCAAACGCTATATTAGAATAAACAAGGATGAGCATTCTCATCACTGGGTATCTTTAGAAGAAATGGAAGTATGTTCACCAAGCCTCGCCCCATGTCGTTTGTCTCTTTCGTCAAATTTTGTACGTCCCTGCCATCCATCTCATCTCGCTTTGTACCATGCGCGAAGTCCTTCATTACTCTCCACTTATGGCAAGTACGAGAATCAGATTCTTCCTCCTTCCACCAAAGTCCTTCCCAACACTTCCACTTCCCCTGTCTCCTCATTCACTCTCGTCTTCTCCAGAAACCATCTGCCCCCTTCCTCCCGATAGCTTACGCTCTCTGCGCCACTGCTGTTCCGACTGTGACCTGGGGTCCAGGGTTTATTGACTGCATTCCGCCTAATTGGCGATGAATCAATAGGTGGGGGTGGCGGAGGTCCCATAGGCTGAGGAGGCGGGCCCATAGGATTCGGTATCATGGTTGCTGTCTGTGCGGAGGAAATAGTAATTGTGGGGCTCCCACCAGATGGGGAACTATCGCTGTTGTTGGAAGATGGTTTCCCATTGCTGCTCATGAAGCTGTGGAAAGAACCAGCAAGGTTTTGCGAGCTGGGACTGACTGCGTTGCCATTGCTGCTGTTCGATGGCCGCATCAGTGGAGCCATTATTCCGGGAGGTAGATGTGTTAGAGGCGATCCACTGTTCTGACTGTTGCTACTGCTCTTCAAGCTGCCGTTACTGCCACCCCAAGCTCCACGGCGGAGCTTTCTGAGTCCTTCAAGTGACATCTCCTCTCCTTCCTGCACACGCATAAGATCTGCTAGTTGTGGGGTTGAAGCATATTGTGCTGATAGTGGGTAGCCATGCATAAGCGAGATCATCGAGTTGCGGTTGCTCCATTCGCTACGCTCTGTGATAGGCGTAAGACTAGGATCTTTATTCTCTCGACCACTGTTCATCCTCTGAATACTCTCGAAAGCTCGAGGGCCAAAGTAGCCTCCATTGGCGTACTCAACCGCGTTGGCGCCTGATGCGCGAGCATAGAAGCCGAACTCCTGGCCGTAGAAGCCATCGTCATCATTCTCTAGCGCTTCAGCGTTTGCTGCCGCAATGATACCATCCTCGTCTTCGGCTTCAGTGAAGGCAATATGTGCGTCGTCGAAGGCGAAATCATCGGTCTCATCACCAATGCCACCAAAGGCTAGCCCGTTCATACGTTGATTTGGTTGTGCGTCATCAGTGCTCATTCCGCGCGAACGATTGACACCGTCACGAGAGTCTTGAGTGCTTGCCAGGCTGTAGCTTCTGTTGAACCTCCCCTCCAGAGCTGCTTGATTGGCAGCAAAAGCTAGTTTGTCATGAAGCCCAAGGTTGTCCTGCGTCAGACCTGCAGGTTTGTTGGAGAAGGCAGCCTGAGCTCGCTGACTTAGGTCTGCCACAGTATCTCTCATTTCAGCGACGGCTGCGTTATCATCTTCCAACGAATCGTGCGGAGAAGGCACATGCTCTGCTTGCGGCTGTGCGCCCACAGCATCTTCTGCAAGTTTAGGGCCTGCCGATTTTGTAACAGTGACGTCTCTCGATTCAAAAAGGCCTGGTGATGGCTTCAAGTCACGCAGGGGCACTCCGTAAATCCGGCTCGTCTCATCATCAAACACGGATTCGTCAAAGCTTTGAGGCTCTTCAATCTCAACATCTTCAATTATGCCATCGTCAAAGTACATATCATCATATTGATCCTCGTAGCGGCGTGGAAGACCTGCTAGGTTGGTCTCGGACGCTACCTCCCGCTGATATGGCTGAGTGCTAAAGTCTGGATGAGCAGCTGGACCCGGTATCGGTTGGCGTCGTGACTTGTCCATTTCGAAGATATTCTGGAGGTCTTGTGTTTGAAGTCGGAAGAGGTCTGAAGAAGTTTTCGAGATGGCAAAGCCGACGGGTTGCCCTTGGCTATCGCGCGGTGTGCTGGGTGATGTAAGGCCTGTGCTCGCTTGGCTAGCAGCGCTTTCGAACGAGGATTTGTTAGGCGATATGAAGTTGAGACCTTCCCTGACCTGCTGGGAGCCTGCCATGTCCACATCTTCTGCATCGGCATTGATGCCGGGAATTCTTTCTTCCAGGCCATCATCGTCCATCATGTCATCATAATCGCCACAACCCTCATCGTCATCTATGTCATTGTATTCAGACATGACGCTCTCATGTTGTTTCCTCTTAGCGTTCTGCCTATGCTTCTCTTCAAGCAGTTTTTCCTGAGCCGCTGAACCTACACCAGCAAGATCGAAGCTAAAACGTGACGAGTTGCTCGTATAACGCTTTGGCGATCCTGGAGCCTGGAAGGACGAGTCATTCACCGAGGTTGCTCGTGATCGAACGCTTGGTGGTGAAGTAGGCGGCGAGGATCTCGCAGATTTTTGGTTTGGGGATGGCGTTTCTAGTAGAACCGTAAGAGGTGCTTTAGGAGGTGGAGTTGACGTCTTGCAGAGAGTATCGTTGCTCGTCGATATGTTGGAGGGCAAATTTCGAGCAAAAGCTGGCAGCGATGCTGGACTTGGGTCCAGCTTGGACGCTTGGAGAGATACCTGGTACATGAATGCTGAAGCTCGTTCCTTAGCGGGATTATCAAGTTCACTTGACCATGGTTCAATGCTGTCATCAAAGTTCTCCTTAAAGACCGGTGTATGCTCTTTCTCCGGGCTACTGTGACCTGTATCCTCTGCAAAGAGTACGTTCGGTGAGGATCTTCTTTGATAAGCTCTGGGCAGTGTTTGGCTATCCTCGGAGTGTACGCCCAATGTGTAAGGTTCAGTGGAAGATAGAGGGCGTGCTGGCCTCGGTGCGCTAAAGTCATGTACGCCCTTGCCCCGGATCCTTGGGTCATAGTCATCAGGGAGCCGTAACCCTGTAGCATTCTGATTCTGGGAGTATGCTTCTGCCACGGCTTGCGACGATCTCCTATGGGCCAACAACATCATTGGATTTAGGAGGTTGAGCTTTGTCTTTCCATGGTTCTTGTGGCCTGCTATTGGTGGTACATGCAAAGGAGCCCGAGCTGGCGGAGGTGGTGCTTGCCGCTGTGGTTGTGGTGGAAGTTGGGAGGGCTTTGGAGGTGGAGGTGGAGGTTGCCTTAAAGGCTGCGGTATGAATTGTGGATTGTTAGGGTAAGTCCCAGAAAGCTGTCGTCGCGGAGGCTCGGAGTAAGACCGCATAGACTCGTAGGCAAGGTCGATCGGACGTTTTCGCCTACTGGGTGCCGGTCGAACTTGCTCTGGGGATGGAGATGATATAGATATGTCCGCATCTCTGAAAGTTCTGTGAGGGTGGTCTTTTACTGGTATCAAGGGACGGTAATCGTTGCCTAGCACTGTTTCTGGCGCCGTTGGCTCTTTTGAATCCTCTTGAGGTAGTCCCTGCGTATCAGGCCATATGGACGCCTCCTCGGGCTCTCTAGCTTCCAAGCCAGCGTTTCCGTAGGATTCGCGGTGAGAAGTTACACGTGGGATGGGTGGTAATGTAGGAGGATCTGGTGAAACAGGTGACTGGTTAAGGTTGACCGATTGGGACGTTCGAGGAGGAGGCTGATCGAGATTGAAGGTCGAGGAGGTAGAGGTCTCATGATAAAAACGAGAGGAACTAGTTTGCGGTCGGGTGGTAGGCGGTGGATTGGCTGAACGTCTGTTGTTTGGGCGTATGCCATGGAGGTAGGAGAACATGGTAAAGACCACATAGGGAAGCGTAGCTATGTTCTGAACATTGGTGCGACTTATTAGACAGAGCCGAGCGTTCGAGGAGCAAGTGAATGGCTCGTCAATATGCTCTGGGCTTAGGATAGTGGGGGTGTTGAAGATTAGGAGTGTTGGTGTTGGTGATGTTGATGGCGAGATTGGAAGAAACGTCAGTAGGTGAAAGTAAAAGCAGCGGGCGATCGATCCGAGCCGTAAGGTAGAACTAGCCAACTCCGACCAAACAACAACAATTCAACGTCAAACGAATGCGAATGCGAATGCTCTTCCACAAGCTCAATCCATGACATACACCGAAGTCAGTCCAATGGAGAACTCAAATGGTCGAGCGTCGTCGCCGAGTCGATGCTGCGAATCTAAAGCTCCTCCTCATCCTCCGCGTCCCCCATGTCGGTGTCCCTCTTCTCATCTTCTGGCACATTGTTCGCCCTATCCCTAGTCAATATGTCCAAGACCTTCTTTCTGGCTTCTGCGGTCACTGCGTCGTCCTTGGAACCTATGACTGCATCCATGACTGTGTCCATGGTATAGTATGCTTCGCGTAGGTGTCGGGAAAGGTGAGGCCACGCTTGTTCGCTGATGAGCTTTGATACCGAGTCGACATTGTCCTCACAGATCGTTGCTTCCAGGAGTGTGTCCTGAAGATTTCCGTACGTGACTCCATCTCTACCGACCGCGCTCTTGACTTGCTCTAGGACTTCAGTGGTGTCCAGGATAAGGCCCAATGCCTCCTGCCATTTGTCGTCTGCAGACCCTGTTCCGAGTTCGATAAGTAGCTGGTATTGCTCAGTTACCGCTTGTACCAGATCCTTGATCCGCTTCTGGTCCGCACGGATGCTGGCACGGATGCTTGGGCTGGGGATCGTTGTCAACTTGCGTACTTGCTTGCGAGCCGCATTGAGCTCATATGCAAGCTTATTGTGGGCCACTTGGAGCTGTTTGAGAGAAGTCTCGAGCTTGTCGTGGGCATTCTGGAGCTGCTTGCTGGAGTTCTGGAGCTTCTCGTTGGCCTGCTGGAGCTGGTTGAGGGACGTTGTAGCCGTTTCTGCACGAGCATTTGCGGTTTTGCACTGATTCTGCAAGTCTTTGTTCTGGTTGTTAGCCTTCCGCAGAGCCTCCTGATTAGACTCCCAGCCAATGCGCCGCTTCTCAACCATGGCCTTCCAATCGTCGTTCATACGCTTGATCGCTGATGACAACGCCTGGTCCAATCGGCTCTTTCCCCTAAGATATTCCAGTTCTACCGCTTTGTCGACCTCAGCTTTGACGCATTCGTCAGCGAGTTCGGTGGCCCACCGTTCTGCACGGATTTTGTACGCCTCCCTATCCGTTCCGTTTTCTACTATCAGCCTTGAAACCTCGTGTTCCAGGTCTCTTTTCTTTGTGGTCAGTGAGCTGATCGTTGATTGTGAAAGGCGTTCAGCTGTGTCCTTCTCGTCCAAGGCTTCTCTTGCCTTAGCCAGCTTTTCTTTGATCTTGCGGACTTCGTCGGTCATGTCTACCAGGCGGTTGGACTGATTCAGCTCCGTCCTTCGAGAATCGTAAAGTTGCCGCTCGAGGCTACCTTCGCGTCTGTTGCTCTCCTCGGCCCCTTGTTTCAGGGTCTCGATCCGGCTTTCCAGCTCCGCGATGTAGTTGTCTCGCTCTGCACAGGCGGTCCTTACCTCTTCATAAACACGCCGATTCTTGGCGAGATTCAGCTCTCTCCGCATTCTGGCTTCCAAGCTCGCATGACTCCTCTGCCAGTGCGTGGCCTCGCGCGTGTAGTTGTCTTCGGCCCGCTGATTCTCTCTGACATGGAGGTCGTTTTCCCTCACTCTGCCCTTCTCCGAGCGGTCCAGCTCCGCTTCTAGGTCTTGGATTTCTGCCGTCAACACAGCATTGTCCTCTTCGGACTTGGTAGCTGCTTGCTGATAGCGACTTGACTTCTCCCTCTCCTTATCCAGCCAGCCCCGAAGCTTGTCGTTGTCAACAGCAAGCCCATCACTCAGGGCCTTCTGGAGTTTGGAGAGGTTCCCATACTCGCGGTCAATTCCCAGCTTGATCTCTGCCCCCATGTTCTCTTCTTGGGCTCGCATCTTGGTATGAAGGATGCTAACCACAGCATCCTGCGAGTAAATCAGGCGCAGCATGAACGCCTCTTGATTTGGTTGGAGTGTTTGGAGAGTTGGTTTCGTGACAGTTCGAAGCATGTTGAAGCCGAGCTTTTTGAAGTAGGAGAGGATAGGAGACATTTTTATGTATACAACAAGTATTGTCTTGGAGACTAGAGGAGATGAAGAATGGCTATGGTGCAGAAGTTGAGTGATGGTGCAGTAATTGACTCACGTTGCAGAAGTTGGATGATGGTCGTTGTTGTCGTTGTTGTCGGTGGTTGTCGTTGGTTTCGTTGAGAGGAGTAAGGTTACGCGAGGTGCTGAAGTTGTGAATCGGTGCTGAAGATGAATGATATCACTGTTGCTGAAGATGGATGATGTTGCTGTTGCTGACGATGAGTGATGTTGCGGTTGCTGGAGATGAATGATCCTGCTGTTGCTGAAAATGGATGATCTTGCTGTTGCTGAGGATGAGTGGTGTTGTGGTTGCTGCAGATGAATGATCTTGCTATTGCTGGAGATGAATGATATCACTGTTGCTGGAGATGAATGATCCTGCTGTCGCTGAAGAGAAGTGATGTTGATGTTGCTGAAAATGAGTAATGTTGCGGTTGCTGAAGATAAATGATCTTGCAGTTGCTGAAGAGGAGTGATGTTGCTGTTGCTGAAGATGTGTGATCTTGCTGTCGGTGAAGATGAATGGTGTTTGCTGGTGCTGAAGAGAAGTGATATCACTGTTGCTGGAGATAAGTGATCTTGCTGTCGCTGAAAATGAGTAATGTTGCTGTCGCTGAAGAGGAGTGATGTTGCTGTCGCTGAAAATAAGTGATCTTGCTGTTGCTGAAGAGAAGTGATATTGCGGTTGCTGAAGATAAATGATCTTGCAGTTGCTGAAGATAAGTGATGGTTGATGTTGCTGAAAATGGATGACGTTGCTGTTGCTGTTGCTGTTGCAGTAACTGTTGCTGTTGTTGTTGTTGTTGTTGTTGTTGTTGTTGTTGTTGTTGTTGTTGTTGTTGTTGTTGTTGTTGTTGTTGCTGTTGCTGTTACTGTTGCTGGTAGTGGTATTGTCGATAGCAGAAGTTTGTCGATGTGAAGTGAGGTTGCTGGTGGTGTAGTAGATAGAAGAAGTTCGTCGATGTGAAGTGAGGCTTATGAAGGCGTCGATAGAAGAAAGTTCGTCGATATGAAGTGAGGGTTATGAAGGTGTTGTCAATAGAAGGGGCGAAGTGAGGTTTATAAAGGCGTTGTCAATAGAAAAAGTTCGTCGATGTGAAGTGAGGTTTACGAAGGGTGTCGTCGATAGAAGGGGCGAAGTGAGGTTTTGGATAACTTCACAACCAACAACACACGAAAAATCTCTGCAGCTCCACGCTAGGAAAAGAGGGGTAGAGGGGCTGGGACAATAGCAATTACAATAGCAATAAAAAAGCTAATTCACTATAGCAAATGGCTCCTGCAATTTCGGGGTGAGGGGGTAATAGGGCCTCGGATATCACGATATCAGGTTCTTCTGTCGATCGTTATGAGGGCATAGAGAACGTGAATGCGTTGAGTGAATGGTAAAAAGGACGATTCATTTGGGGAACAGTGTTGAGCAAGTATCCTGACATGCCATGACTTCCCTTTGGTGACTATACTACATCTTAAACACCCTGCGTACCAATAGAACGTCGAAACTTTCCAATCAAACCCCACCTTCCCCCTTCCTGGCTCTCAGTCCGCGTCGTCTGCCTAGACTCAAAGTCCGTACTTCGACGATTCATACCCGACCATACATCTACTCCATCCAAAACGGCGCTATGCCTTCGCAAACTCTTCGGCAGAAAGCTGGGTTTAACGCTCTGGTCGTTGTCTGCGGTTCCTGGACGGGCTATTTGGTTTTGTTAGCATGCCTTCAGGAAGGATTGGGGAAAGCTTGTAAGTAGGAGGTGGGGAGAGCTCATGATTATGAATCAAGGAGGGGTTCTGACCGTATACAGGGCTCGACCCGTACAAGCTCGTTGGCCTTGGTTGGCGAGCATGGGCAAGTGGAGGCCTGGCTGGACTACTTGTTATCTGCAGAGGCTTCTGAACGGTTTGGGAGTTGGATCTTCGAAAGAGGCGGGAGGCAATGCTCTTTTGAGTCGATTGGCTGGGCGTTAGTGAGATCTTGGCCATCTTCGAGCGTAGAGACGAAGCTCGTGTTACGTCTAGGCTGGCTTCGCGTTGCGTTTCTGTGCTCATTGGTCTCGGCGTCGGGTTGTCTCGGATCGGTGTTGGTGAGCCTTGTTGCGTGTTCCCAGGTGATCGTTTCCTAGGTGTTGCGGTAGCGCTGCTTGCACTAGTATGATCTCGAGGTGATAGCGTTGCTGTCCTCTCACTGAGCGGGTTGGAGCCTTTGGAACTGACAGGAGACAGCTGACTAGATCCGTGTCTCGTCCTACGTGCTGGTGAAGGATAAGAGAAAGTCCGAGAAGCCTGAGCAGGTGAGTAATCATCTGCATTGAACATAGATTCTGTGACAGATGTCGTGAGAGATGGCCGAACCGCACGCTGCTCAGCTTTGGGAGATCTGCTTTCGGACGATGGTGCATGAGGAGAATTGCGTCCTTGATTGTAGACTAGAGCAGTACCGAAGTTGCTTGCGAGACTGCTGTCCGAGGTACTTGGACGTCCAGTTGGCATCAGGGCCGAAAAGGCCTTGGCAGGATAGGGTGTACCGTCAAGTAAACTCTTTTCGGTCACGATACTCGGCGTAGAGGAGCTTGCAGCCACAGTACCAGTGCTCATCGTGTCTGGAGTAGGCGGTAAAACTCCACCACCAAACATGGGTCCACCGAAGGCAGGCGAGGAAGGTCTTCTCTGACGTTCTCGTTCCCCTTTCCGCACATGTTTCTCAGGTGTACGTTCTTGACGAGGCTTCGGCTCGCCTCGTTGGGTGTTTTCGGGCTGTTGTCCATTGAGGTTACTAGGGGTTTTCTCTAAAACTTGATCTATCGATGAGAACTGGTCATTCAATCCGACCCTTGACTTCTGCCGAGGTGGGGTTGATGGCCGATTGCTCTCATCCAGCCAATCCTGCAGCCTCTCCTCACGTTGATCATCTCGTGGGGACTGGCTGTCTTTTGGCGATTGTTGAGAGACACGAGCATCCAGATTCTGGGCAGGGCTGAGACTTCGCTCCTTAGGGCTTCCGTAGATGCTAGAGAACCCACTCTCACTCAAGACGCTGAGTCGCGGAGAATTGAGCATCTGCCGATCTATATAGTCTTCATCTTCATCTTCGCCACTGAACATGCTGCCAGGGTGCGCCAGACTATGGGAGCTTAAATTTCCTTGCGTCTGCTTGCCATCATTCACATATAAGCTGCGAAGCACGTTTGTACTCTTCTTTGTATCCCGCAGGAACGACGGGACTCTTCGGGCCGATTTCGAGGTGGTTGGAGAAAGGCTACCAATGCGGGGAGGAGAGTCCCCTGCTCGTGCCTGTCCTTTCAGATCTATATTGGGGCCTGTAGTCTGAGGTGAAGTACCTAGGTTGTTCGATTTCGACTTGGCGGATGATGGAGAGGCGGGGATAGAATTTCCTCCTCCAGGCTCAGGCGTTCTACCGCGCTGCCTGAAGTAGGAATCTGCCTCTCCCATCTCTTCGATCTTTGCTTCCAGTTCGCAGATCAAATTGACTGCCTCCTGAACGGCCACATCCCTTTTTTCAAGCTCCAGAAGCAGGTCTTCATTGATAGACTGCAGCTCTTGGTTGTCAGTCTCTAATGTGTCCATCTTTTCGACTTTTGCTTCAAGTTCTTCATTGCGCTGTCGTCGGTGAAACAATTCGAGCTTGAGATCAAAGTTCTGTTTATTGATCTTAGAGATGTGCTCCTCCATCTCCCTCAAACCCATCTCCTTTGGAAGCCCACTATTGCGCCGACCAGATCCTCCTGATCGCTCTCGCCCAGTCACCGACGCGAGCGGCGAGCTCTGTAGATTCCTGTCATCCAAGCCATTCCTTCGTCCATTCGATTGAGATGCAGAGTCGTAAGGCTTGTGGGTCCGCTGTGTTTGTGCTTTCTTCTCCCGTAGCATATCTTGTAACAGCACGGATCCAGGATTCGACCCCCTATTAGAGTCGTAGGAGGCGGGCATTGCTTTCGTAGTCACCGACGTGACGTAGATTTCGTGTTGGGAGTAAGATGGGTTGAGCGTCAGGAGCGTAACCGCTGAGGGTGGTTAAGCTGAAGAAATCAAAACGCCGGCCTATACAGCTTAAAGGGTTGTAGACAAAGAAGCTTTAGTGTGCATCAATGGCTTTGTTGAACGTGTCAAAGACAACCCCTTTGTGCTCTTCGTCTCAAGTGTAAGCAATGCTTTAAGCCGGCTTGTAGACAATGCATTGTGGGGCGAATCGGCTGTCGTTATTTGGTGGTTGCTGTGTTTATGCTAAATGTGGACAACATTAACACCATATCGGGATGAGCTGCGTATTCGAAAGCCGTGACCAAGATCTATCTCAACGCTGGCTGCACGACATCAAGAATTGCCTCAGGGGGAAGTGTAGAGTAATAGGCCTCTCTGTAGGATGGCCCCCAAGAGTTTTCACTATCACTATCACGCAGGCTGCACGGTGAGCTAAAGTGCTTTCACCTTTCATTGGACTCCGGCCCGATGGCCCCAAGCCGTTCTGGGCAGGGATAAACAGTGGGTTGGCGCCAACGGCCACCGCCACCAACGGCTACACTAATCTTAGCGGCTGTATCCCCTGCCAAGACATGGACAAAGTTTCAATACGTAGGGGGCTTTGTCACAGAGTACTACATATCACAGTGTCATGGACAGTGTTTCAGTAAAGCATTCCGTTGGTATTCGCCCAGATATAAGATAGCATTCTTCGCTTAGGATACGTGAACGCAACCCTGGAAAAGCATACAGCAAGTAAGCCTCCAAATTGACAGCAGCATGTAGTCCAGCAATAGCAGTCGGCAGCGGCCCAATTTCTCCAGAATCCGTCCATGCCTTCGGTGACTGTATAGACAAATGCTCCCAGTCAAGAATATTGGCGCTCAGAATACGGGTCATCCGAGATATGTATATCCAGCGATGAGCTGGATGATCTTCGGATCGCGTTGCTACCTTGTCAATGATTGGGTAGCGGAGTTGAGGGATGGGTAGTGTTGGCGAGCCAAAGACACCTGTCATATCGGAGTAGTTGGGAAATGTAATCCATATCGAGGAATCGGTCTCTTCCGTGGAGAAAGGGAGGTCTTTGTTATCCTGTAAGAGAATCATTTCCACAACGCTGGCATCGCACGACTGCTCGAAGCCACTCCTGCTTTCTTAAATGGTCTGGAACGTGCCATGGATGGAATCATTTCCTTCTAGAGGATGGATATCGTCGGCACTTCATCCCAACGGGTACGGGAGAGTTGATTTGAGGACCTAGGTGAGCTTTGAGACTGCTCGTTCTAGTGGCAGGACTTGCGTGGAACAGCGCCGCAGCCATAGTCAATGCTGGAATCAGGGGGGCTTGCTGATGACAATCATGGTCAACAGACTTTCAACAGTCTGGGGAATGGGCCAGTGATGCCAGGATATCTTGGTACTGGTTGGACGCTTAAAGGAACATTGTTCACACTTGTGTACACGGCAAGAACAGTGATCAAGGCAATGCTAAAAATTGGCCGAAGAGGCATGAAACACGGCTCGAGGAACCACCTGGTGGTTCAGCTCCGACGGAAGCTGGCAACAAATCTGGTTTGGAAACCTGCAAAACGTCCAGCGGCAGGCTGCATAGCCACTAGGATAGAGGGAACAATGAGGTCATGTTGATATGGTATAGAATCCTGCGGATGCAGTTGGATTTAGTGCATGCGTGCTCAAGCCTCGAATTGTCAAAACTTGCGGGGTCAGTACAGTGTTCGTGTCATGTGAGATGATTCTACGTATCTCGAGTGCTATTCCACTGGGGCGGAATGATAGCGGCAGTAACGGTGTTTACCACTATTTTGTCCGGTACCACTACTTTAAGCCATTACTAGTAAAAAAACTAACTCCTCAATATTATATATTAAACAACCAATTATCGATCGTTTGAAGATCTGAATAGCTAGAACGATAGAATATATATAACTTAAGGTCCACGTGTAGTTACAACTTCCGCCTACGGCCGTTACCCTTGCTATCGCCGCCGCCAACTGCCCGGAGAAATTGCCCTGTAATCAGACCTTTTTGCTCAGATCCACTAACTCCACCTCCTAATTATATACAGCGTAGTCTTGGATTGACGTGATTAGTATAGCAGACCTCTCCTCTCGTTAACGCTTAGCTGGCGGTGGTATACTTACTCGGAGTGCTCGCTGGCGGTCGTTTTCCTCCGCAGCACGCTTCTTTTGCTCAGCAACTTGTTATTTCTTAACTGCGGCGATCCGAGCTCATATATTGATTACGCATTGCTTACCTGCTTTGGTAACGAGACGGCGCTGTCTATCGACTTGTCTTAGCCTGCCTGTATGTCATTAGTTTTCCACTCTACTAACACCAGGAAGCCTTCCCCCCGTGAGACGTATTATGACGGCGCCGGGGCATCTCCTCCGTCTCAGGGATATTAGATTAGAGGGTTTTCAGGCGTCGACGTATGTGTAGTAGCTACGCTTCTGAGTGGTTGGAGTTAAGATATGGATATTCAGGTTGTATGGGTTTTCAAGTCGTAGGGATGGTCATACAGGCGTAGGATTCGGTGTTGCGCGCTAGGGTGCTGGCGGCGGCGGCGGACCTTATCTATCGATAGGGAGGTTGTTCAGATAGTAACTAATGTAGTAGAATTAATACAGTGGTGGTGGTTTATTCAAAAGAATCAAGGAGGTGGTTTTTACTAGTAATGGCCTAAAGTAGTGGTGCCGGTCAAAATAGTGGTAAACCCCGTACCCGCGCCTGGACTTAATGGACATACTGGCTTTAGGGCGTTTCGGGGCCGAGTATGGTGTTAGGTAAATTCACGAAAAACGCCCCGGATCGCGTTGCAGCTCACTTATAAATTCAATGCCAACGCTGCATTGACTTTCTCGTTAATAAATGAAGCATCTGCAGCCCTCAATTCGACTTTTTGGAGCTATTTCTCACCCAATTGTTTAGAGGCGAACATTTTCCCATCTCTCAACGGAAGTCCAGGGGACTCGAATCCACAATGGAGTACACACGGTAAGAACCCCCTAGTAAGTTCCCAGCACAACATCTCGAGCTAATCAAGCCCCAGACTCGGCGACTCAGGTCTCAAAATTTCCAAAGTCATCCTAGGAGCAATGTCATACGGCTCCCCCGAATGGCAAGAATGGGTTCTCGACGAAGAGAAAGCCCTCCCGCTCCTCGAACACGCCTACAAAGTCGGCCTGAACACCTGGGATACCGTACTTCTCCCTCACCATTCCTACCCAGCCCATTGTAGTGTTTTACTGACACCTCACCCCAGGCAGACGTCTACTCGAACGGCCGCTCAGAAGAGATCATCGGCAAAGCCCTGCAGAAGTACAACATCCCGCGCCCGAAAGTCGTTATCCTTACCAAATGCTATTTCGGCGTCGACCCCAGCGGAGCCCAGCCCCGCATCTCAGCTATGGCTTCCAATGATGGCGAAATGGTGAATCAAGTCGGGCTGTCGCGCAAACACATTTTTGACGCCGTAGACGCAAGCGTGAAGCGGTTGGGGACGTATATCGATGTTTTTCAAATCCATAGACTGGATCGTGAGACACCGAAGAAAGAGATTATGAAGGCGCTGAATGATGTTGTTGAGAGTGGGAAGGTAAGGTACATTGGGGCGAGTTCGATGGCGACGTGGGAGTTTCAGATGTTGCAGCATATTGCAGAGGTGAATGGATGGTTCGTCCTCCCTTGCTTCCTTCCTCTGCTGCTTCCGAGCTTAGTTGAATGCAAAAGTATGCTAATGTGAGTGGGAACAGGCATAAATTCATCTCTATGCAAAACTACAACAACCTCCTTTACCGCGAAGAAGAGCGCGAAATGCTCCCCTACTGCCGCGCCACCGGTGTAGGTTGTATCCCCTGGTCGCCTGTCGCTCGCGGTGTCCTGTCACGCCCATGGGGCGAGCGCTCCACAAAGCGTGAGGAAACCGACCATTTTATGAAGTCGCTTATAAGAGGCAAAGAGACGGAGATAGACAAGGCTATAGTGGATCGATTGGAAGAGGTGGCGAAGAAGAGAGGTGTTGGTATGGCGCTTGTGGCTATTGCGTGGAGTATCAAGCAGCAGGGTGTGAACCCGATTGTGGGATTGGGGAGTAAGAAGAGGATCGACCAGGCGGTTGAGGCGGTGAAGTTCAAGTTGAGTGATGAGGAGGCGAAGTATCTGGAGGAGCCGTATATGCCGAAGGCCATTCAGGGTTATTGAGAAGGCAGCTAGATAGCTTTAACGGTAACAGAGCAGTCTGCTTGTTAGCAAGTGCAGTGACAAATAGAGCCAAGGCAAAAGACATGAGGAACGCTATTACATTGGTATACGCCGAGCTCTTAACGCCTACTTAAACTTGCTGTACACAACCGCAATGATGAGAATGACAAGCACCGTAATGATCGCAACCGTTATAATCCGATTTGTAGCCATCCTGCAGTCTCGTTAGCCCACGGTCCATCCCTGAGAGCATTTAGGTGTAAAGGATGATATACCTACGCGCCATCCCCCTCAATGTCTTGACACTCCGATCCACATACCCCTCACTCTCTAGCATCGTCGCCCTCGTATGCTGAATCGTCTCTCTCTGCAACTGCAAATCCGCCAGCGTCCCGCGCCCAATATCCTCCGTCTCATTTGCAACTCTCTGACTGTCTCTTAGCCTCTGACTACTTCTGTCCAATCTATCTGTTCCAGAGAGAAGCTGTTGCCGTTGCTCGAGCTGCTCGTCACCACCGTTAGGGTTGTCGGAGTAGCGGTTCCCGAATAGAGCGCGCCGGTCGTCGGAGAGGGATTTCAGCTTGCGTTTTGCGGCGTCGATGTCAGTTTCGTAGTTTCGGAAGCGGGGGTTTATGCGGCTGCGGGTTGTGGAGGGGATGTTTTGTTTTTCGATGCGCATTTGGTCGAGCTAGTTTAAATCATTAGTATTGAAGCTTTGGTAGCGTGGTCATGGAGCTTGAGGGGGTTCGAGTGACATACCAATTCATTGGCCTCCTCGAGTGATCGCTCCGCTAATCGTACTGCTGACTTCCTGGGCTCGCCAGATAGCTCAGTGATTTGGTCGAGCTTCTGGTTGAGATCTGCTTGGACGAGCTTTAGTTCGGACTCATAGCTACTGAAGAGCTCGGAGCCGGCGTCTGTGTCTAAGGGGTTGGCCATGATGAAGGGGAGGTAGGTGGTTCGTCTGTTTGTCTGCCTGGCGGCTACAGAGATTGGGAACTTGTAGCTTGTTGTAGAGGGCCCGAGAGGCGATGAAGGGAGCAGTAAAGGGATCCTGCCGAGAAAATAGTATGCGAATGAGACTAGAGCGTTGTGATGATGGTGAAGCGGCCTGCTGGAGATGGCGCAGCATATCTCAATTGTCGTTGCCTGTCTTGGCGGTCTTTGTTCCGGAGAATTGCCGACGCCGTTCCTGCATTCTTTGCACTCATCATTGCCCGGAACGAATACGAATCTGCGATAAATCAGTCTCTTCATCTTGTCTGACCCTTAATACTTTCGTCTTGCTGTATTTAGCTTTCTTTTCAAACAACGTTCTCTGCGCACTGTGTTCATTTGGGAACTCTGAATTTGCCATGTTCTGAGATCTGCTACTTGAGGTTCTTGTTATTTTGCTAGAAGAAGAGAACGTTGTAGATAGCTTTGTTTCGAGACATATTGCAAGCCTAGTCCATTCATCGATGCGAGACAGAAAGAAGGTTGCCATCGTTGGCAGCGGCTGCACTGGCATTGCAGCAATATGGGCACTCAAAAGCACCGATCATGAAGTCCATCTCTATGAGGCCAAGGACCGCCTTGGAGGCCACACCAATACGGTCCCTTTCAAACATGGCGACAAGATAGTCAACGTTGATACTGGTTTCATCGTGATGAACAGCGCCACTTATCGTCAGTAAGCCACGTCATGGCCGTAACTTGGCCACTGGCTTACTATTGTAGCGAATTTCATTACCTTCTTGAAAGAGGTTGGAATATCTCCTGTACCCACGGAGATGACGTTCGGTGTGTCCCGTGATCAGGGGTTGTTTGAGTGGGCTGGCACTTCGCTCTCTTCTATCTTTGCTCAGAAGGCCAATCTTCTTCAACCAAGAATGTGGCACATGATCTTCGACATTATACGCTTTAACCAATTCGCTCTCGACCTACTGTCGGACGAAGACGAGAGCGAAGAAGACCCGAGCGGAGTCAACGGCCCAGTACCCGAAGGACCTGCCACACATGCCAAGAAAGCCCCTAAACAACAAAGTATAGGAGAGTATTTGGACCAGGAGAACTACTCAGAAGCGTTCCGCAATGACTACTTGATACCAATGACAGCTTCAGTCTGGAGCACAAGTCCGGACAAAGCTTCGCTCGAATTTCCTGCAATTACCCTGGTTCGATTTATGTGGAACCACCATCTACTTACCACGGTGGCTGCGCGTCCAACGTGGATGACCATCATGGGTGGCTCGACGCAGTACATCAATGCCGTAATGGCGGATTTCCCTCGGGAGCGAATGCATCTTCGGACTGGTATCGAATCGCTTAGCATCCTAAATAATGGACAGATAGCACTTCAACGAATGGATCGAAAGCGAGAGGTATACGACCACGTCGTCCTGGCTACACACGGTGATCAAGCAATGGAGATCATACGCGACGTGGCTACACCCGAAGAGACGGATATCATGTCGGGGTTCAAGACGAGTGAGAATTCAGCAGTGCTTCACTCAGATCTTTCGGTACGTACTGTCATTATATTGAACAGCGTGTTCCATATCGAAATTGTGAGGACTGCTCTTCTATTTCTGTAATAGAACGCTCGAAGTCTAACTCGATGATATCATTACATCATTGTGAACGACCACAACCACTAACGACTATCAGCTCATGCCCTCACGTCGTATCGCCTGGTCCTCTTGGAATTACATCACAACCTCCCCCTCCCCAACAACTGCCCCCTCAGTCTGCCTAACCTATTGGATGAATCTCCTCCAACACATCCCCAGTTCCATTTACGGCGACGTCCTAGTAACCCTCAATCCCCTACATCCACCCCGGAAAGACCTCACCCAAGGGACCTGGACCTATCACCATCCGCTTTACAACGCAGCCGCCATACGTTCTCAGAAACTCCTACCGCGGATACAGAATACCAGAGGGATCAGTTATGCGGGAGCTTGGACGAAGTACGGCTTCCATGAGGATGGCTTCTCTAGTGGATTGAAAGTCGCTGTGGAGCATCTTGGAGCGGAGCTGCCGTTTGACTTTGTCGATTCTACATTCTCGAGAGGGAGGAGGCCAGTGCTGGGCTGGATGGACTATCTCGTGAGAGCTTTCGTACGTGTGGTGCAGCTGATCATCCTTGTGGTAGGCTGGACAACATCATGGGTACCCAGCAGGGAACAAAGCATTGCGCAAGGGAAGAAAGAATGGTAACAACGCCAAATGATGATCCCTTCAAGAAAGACTAAGACACAATTTCTCCACTATTCTCCACTATTCTCCCTTCACATCTCTCCTCACAACCTAGCCTGCACCCCACCACTACTACCACTCCCTCCGCCCATCATCAACCTCTTCATCATCGGCAGCACACTCCCTTTGAACCACCACTCCCCCTCCATCCCCTCCTCCATCCCCTCAGGAATATCCTCCCACTCAATCACCTCCCCAACCTCCGGCCTCCACTGCACCTGCCTCAAGATCCAAAACTCCCCATCCATCTCCTCATACTCCCTCGCACTCTTGGGCCTCTCACTCTCCCTATACCAAATACAATACACCCCCAAAAACGCTTGTTGCTCCCTAGCAGCGCCCATCGACGTATCCTCGTTTGTGAATTCGAAGGAGATTCTGCGGATCGGTGGTGATGTTGTTGGCCTTGGTAAGCATTGGGGAAGGTAGTATCGGCAATTGCCAAATGCTACGGGAGGCGCGTGCTGGTTGTATACGCTCGTTATCCGTTCATGTGTTCCTTTGAGCGTTATGTGGAGTGCTGACATGGAGCTCGTCGAGGGAGCGATTTCGGGTATGTGGTTATTCGAGCTGAGATGATGAGCGTTGTCGAATCGACTGGTTTTGGGCTTAAAGATGTGGATTGGCATTGTGGGTGTGGGGTTTTAGTGGGTTTGGTGAGTTCGCGATCACAGATGGATTCGGTTTAGAAGAGGATTTTTATGGGGGTTTTCGGTGGAATGAACCAGAGAGCTTGATGTATGGGGTGTTGTTGATAATTCAATGATAACAAAGAATCAATATGGCTTTCACTTCGCCGTATCACAAGACGAGGTTGCGTGGTGTCACAACTAGACTTTATCGTAGTGCCTTGGTTGGATCTATTCGCCGTATCAAAGCCACTACTTGGAGATAAAAAAAAAAAATGGTAATCCCGAATACCCAAATATTCACAACAACTTCTCAAATACCGAAAACGCAGAATCCATCATCCCCTCTCATAATCCTACCCCCCCCCCCCGTTCCTTACACTGCCAACCTCTCAGCCCTACCCCCAGCCCTAGCCCCTACCTACCTACCTACCCGCTGCGCTGCACCGCACCCTGCGCGGCTGTGCAACTCCATTACCGACCGACCGACCATAAGGCACCCTTAGCTCGCCCAGCACCTTCCCACCCGAACCAAGCCACGCAAAAACGCCTAAGGTACGTACCCAGAACACTGCATCCGCATGCGCAAGGCATCTTCAATCCCGACAACTTACACCCACGTCACGAACTTATCAATCTCGAACCGAGAAACGCGAGCCCGAGGCTTGATAGTGTGTGGCATGTTTCTACTGTAAGTCGTTAGACCTGCGGGGTTTGCTGTGGGGCTTTGGGAAGTACAGTAAGGTACCCTAGGAGTGGGGTGGGGTGGAAGGCTAGGTTTTGGTACGGTAAGGTAGAATAGTTCTAGGGCGCTGGGTAAAACTCGGAGGTTTGATGACTTAGTAAGGTGTGTTATGCACTTTTGGCTGAGGAGGTTGATGATGGATACGGTAAGGTGGTACAGTAGGGGTGGTTCAAGATGATTTCGGGGTGATGGTGGAGTGCGCCCGCTGCCGCTTGTGGCCTAAGGTGAACACGCGCGAAGGGGTTCAGGCGGTACTGTACTTAGCGTGGTATTGGGGGTAGGAAACGTATCGGGATGTCATTTGATGTTGCTCAATCGAGTAGAACTGGTGGACTAGAGGTTGTTTATCTCCGCATAGCAATACTTATCTACCACTTTATAAAATCTGCAGTATGCCTTGTGTCGGTACACCCTAGCTGCTAGGTTGTACCGATTAGTAGGCTTGCTTGATCCCCTATTACCTGCCCCGGACAACCTGATGCGCAGGGTGTCTATTGGGCTTGGTAAACTGGGGATTGATTGAATCTAGCTAGCTAAGCTATGGTGTTTTATCTAGGAGCGGGCGCCAAGCCGCTAATTGCGGAGTGCGGAGCGAAGTTATTCCGACACTGGCAAAGTTTTAGAAAGTCGAAAAAAAACAGTGCTAATCGACGCCAAATCTAGCAATTAGCTAGTATAGAAACGGGCCTGTAAGGCTAAGCAATGCTACAGTCTAATTAGTTAGACTGTAGCCTCCCTTTCTACCTAGGCGTTTGTCTTCAACTCGATAGTGTTGCTATCCACTAATTGTCTTAGCGCCTGGCAGCAGCGCTCCTTAGTTATAGCGTCTGCTGGGTTATAATTACTATTAATCCACCGTACCTTATCGATTTCCCTTCTCTTATAGGACTGCCGCAGTCCTATTATATCGATTATTAGGCGTTTCTCAGCGGTAGTACTGAGCTGTATAATATAATTATATAGGGAATAGGAGTCGGTATATAGGATTAGTAGGATCTTCGCCTAAGTAATACCCTTAATAGTAGATTACAGGGCGGTGGTAATATTAAACCCTGCTACTATTATATATAGCTCTGAAGCTAGCACTAACCTTATAACTCTCTTATATTTGGTGCTGCTCCAGTGGATAATATTACCGCTGATATTAATAGTCGATTTATTAAGCTGTTGCTCGTTAGCAAGGACGATAACGTACCTAATCTAAGAGCTGAGGTCAGCGTTATTAGCGAAGGCCGTATTAATAAAGACTAGCAACTTTAACTTCTCTAAAGCAAGCTTAACGAATTATAGACCTTAGCGGTAGTTCTCCTTTTACTAATTTAACTATTTATTTAACTAATCAGCGTCTTCTTTTACTAGCTGAGTAATTTAGGCTGCCCTAGATAGTGTAAAAGCTATCTCTAGTTGACTTATAGAGGCTATATAGGCACCGCGGGCTCTTTCCTTAATATATTACGATTTAATATCGCTAGCGGTGGCGGTGTTAATCGTATTAATTTTATTACACTGCCGTTGCTGGGAGAGCTTCAGAATGTCGTTATTACTAGAAATAGTAGTGCTATTAAATTAGAGGTCTTTTTTATTATCCAGCTTTTTAATTAGCTTTGCTGGGAAGCCTATATTAAGGCGTGCTTGCTCTTCCAGCTCTAAATATTCGGCTATTCCGTAAAATAGGGAGTTGTTAGTTTACAGGCTAACAATTGCCTGCTTAGAGTATATAAGGTAGGGATTGAATAAGGAGACGGTAAGGCCTAGCTTACTAGTATAGTAGTTATAGTAGGTCTTAAACTAATACGTCCCTGCTTCTAGGACGCTATATAGTAGGCGGACTACTTTTAGTATATTATCTCCTAGATCAGTGCCCTACAGCGGTTTTATATAGACAGCGCGACTTAGTACTAACGTTAACTATATATAAGCTTGCGATATATCGCGTACGCAGAGGTTGCGTAGTAGAATTACAGTAAGGCAGATAATAAGGCGTTGGCTAGCGCGTTAAATTATTAGCGACTGCGTTAGCACCTCCTTCTTACCTTTATTATTATAAGCTTAGACGACTAGTCTAGACTTTTCGAATAGTATAGCGCTATCCTACTTAATATTATCGACGAATCGGCAGCTGAAGATACGGGTATATAGCGGTATATCTTACTTACTGATAATTTTAAAGACTCCTTCAGCAATAAGGCTATTAATTTCCTTTCGGCGAGAGTTAATAAATAGGCTATTTAGCGATCGAATAGTACCTTCTACTCGCAGCTTTATTAATAGCTTAATATCTAATTACTCCTTATTAGTAAGGTGAGCGTAGCGGGTAGGCAGGTATCGCTATCGCTACGGGTTTTAGCGTATAGCAGTAGCTTCCTCAGCTAGCAGGTCTACTTAAATTATAGGAGGCGGTTGCTCAGTTATAGGAGGCTGAGGATTAACTAAGTAAGGCTTAACTAAGGTAATTCGGAAGGTTATAGGGCCGCTACTAAGTTTAACCGTATAGGCTTAGTTATCTATAGCGAGTAGTTAGTAGGGCCCTTTCTATCCTTTACCTTTTCGCTATACTAGGACGTTGCTGCTAATAGGAGTGTCTAGAATTACGTCGCTTTATAGACCGTTACGGTAGCGTAAGGCTTCAGTAATATCTCTCTTTACTAGTAATTCTAACGCTTCTTTTATTACGCGTTTAATAGCCTTACCTCTCTCCGCAATTAATAGGTGTATAGGGTTTAATTCAGTAAGCTTTAGAAATATACTAAATAGAAGTAGCGTAGGAGTTAGCCTATTAGGTCTAGCTATATTATTAATTACCTTAACAGCGATTTATAAGACGAATTGCTTACCTAGCAGTAGTAGGTCTTCTCAGATAATATTATAAGTACGCCTAAGAGGTGCGTAGTAGTATTTAACTAGACTAATTAAGTAGTATACTTTAACTAGAACGTATTTTAACTCAATTACTATTCCCTTTACCTTAGAGGCGAATTCGGTGCTAATAAATTACTTGCTAGCGTTATAGACTAGTATATCTAGTAGTCTAATATAAGTATCAATCTAGTAGGCCCTTAGCGTATCCTAAACCGTCTCCGCTAAAATATCTTTCAGAAAGCGGGCGGTTTGGAAGCGTATAGCCTCGTCGATAGTATATAGGACTAAGGCCGTAGGGCTATTAAGATATATAATATTAATTATCACTAAATAATTAAATTGCAGGTCGTTTTTAATAGTAAATTTAAACCTTCCTAGCGATCTACTATATTTCTAGCAAGTTAAGCAGAACTTGCCCAGTCGATTGATAGCGTCCTAGTCGAAACGGTAGCCAGAGCGCTTTAGCAAGCGTGCTAGGCGTATTATTAATAGATAGCTGAAGCGGCGGTATAGGCGTTAGAGATCCTACTCTATTAATTAGCTGCTTATAACACCGTTATTAGTATAGGTGTTAATATAGGCGTGGGATAGCGACGATCCCTATATAAGGAATAGGTAACTGTATAGCCTTGCGATAGGGACTTGCCTATTACCGCTAACTAAGTAATTAGTGAGGTTATTGAAATAAAAACCTACCTAGTTGAGGTCTCGTAGGCAGAGAAGGAATAGTGTGTCGGCGTCGATAATATAGAATTCGATAATACTAATTAGTAAAGCAACGGTAACGGTGCCTTTTAATAAGGCTTCGCTAATACCGAATTTAAATCTAGCGCTGCCAGCCTTATCGGTGTTAATATTAACGTCTTACTTACGCCGCAGTGCTAGATATTAATTATAGCCTGCTAAGGAGTTGTAGGCAGCGCCTATATTAATTATAAGGCCGTAGAAGTAGCTATCGCCGTATCTTTTAGCGGGGCGGTAAGGTGCTTCTCCCTAGATATTAATATTATCCTAGATAGACAGTGCCTTCGTAACGGTATATAAAGTCGCCTAATTAGCTAGCTTTTGGTATACAGCCTTACCGTTAATAGCACCTATAGATATTAGGAAAGATTTATCGTTATCTTAATTAGCTGGGTCGTTAGCAGTATCTTTAATAGCACTACCTTCGCTATCTTCTTCTTTTTCGCCTTTAACGTTAGTGAGGTATTACTTAAAGCTACGTTAGCGTTCTTCCTTAGGGTAATTAGTTAACTAGTATCCTTCCTTTTTACAGATAAAGTATCGCTTTTTATTCGTCGAATTGCTGGAATTATTAGAGTCGTATCTCAGCTTGCTTAGATATCTTGATTAGCTGCGACTGCTGGATTCGCGGTTGCAACTGCTGGATTTACGGTTTCGGTAGCGGCGGTTAGTATATATCGTTTCGCTTAGCGATGAGACGCTGCGGCGGTCTTATAAGGCTGTTGATAATCAGAGGTCCTAGATAAGGTTTTGTATAATATCCGGTGGTTTTCGACAGACGATCTCGTAGGTAGGTATAGACTTATAAGTAGTAATTATCTTCTAGTAGATAAAGCTATCCCTATAAAGGTTCTCGTCTAGGCTGTATTATAGTTCTCTTAGTCTTAATATTATAGCGTCTAGGTACTCCGTTAGGGTCTTATCTTTATTATAGTTAATAAATAGTTGCAAGGATACGCTGTTCTATTTATTAAGGCGGGCGATCTGGTATTCTCTTCCTTTAAAGTTTCCTTTAAAAGTAAGCTGCAGCGAGTCTAGGTTTATTACTAAGAAGGAAGATTAGTTACTAAAGTAGAAATTAAGTATATCGCTGGCTAGTATATACTGAAACGCTATATATAGCTTAGTCGACGGTATCCCTACGTTAGAGGTAGTGGTTAAGAAGATCTTTAGCTTGTAGTCGAAGGAGTCGTTCCTTCCGTTATATTTCATTTCGTCCGTATAAAGCTTAGTTAATGCGGTGAGTTCTCGAGAAAGGTTTTGCTCCTGGTAATTGGCAATAGCGTTGGAGATTTTGAAACTATTAATTAGTGCCGTTTAGAAGGGTATTGTGTCGAATAACGTACTAGTCCCAGTTGGTGTCTCAATCTTAGCTGGGGTAGGCGTGCTAGGTATATTGGAGATATTTCCTGAGGCAGGCGTGCTAGGTATGTTGGAGTTGCTGGGAGAGTTAGCGTTAGACTTCTTCACTGGCTTTGGTACGTCTGCAGGCTAATTAGACTATGGTTGGACTGCTAGCCTTGCTAGGTGCTTATAGACGTAAGTTCCGTCCTTAGGTGTAAAGACGCCGCGGTTGAAAAGTAGCTCCCTAAGGTTTCGTAGCAGTAGTTTCTCTACCTTACCGAATATAGCTTCGTCCTAATCGTTGAAGTCTTCGAGGAAGTAGATCTATAGGTTACGCCCTTCTTCTTCGCAGTTCTGGTAGTAGCTTATTACTTAGGTGACGTATGTCCCTAGGGTAGCACCTGAGGACTTTTTAGGGTCCTTAAGGACGATCCCTGACGGTGTCGCTGTTCCTTCGTCTTCTCCTTGCATAGCTGGTTGCGTCATCGTGAGGTTAGGCGTTGCAGCGGAGGCTTGGTGTTGCAGGTGAGGTTTTGGTGTTGCAGTTGAAATTTTCTTTACCTTGCTGATCTGAGGTCGACAACTGATCAGTGTCGGTACACCCTAGCTGCTAGGTTGTACCGATTAGTAGGCTTGCTTGATCCCCTATTACCTGCCCCGGACAACCTGATGCGCAGGGTGTCTATTGGGCTTGGTAAACTGGGGATTGATTGAATCTAGCTAGCTAAGCTATGGTGTTTTATCTAGGAGCGGGCGCCAAGCCGCTAATTGCGGAGTGCGGAGCGAAGTTATTCCGACACCTTGTATTCTGAAAGGCGCAATTGCGATATCCCGTCCTACATATCGTACAGCTTCTCCCCCCCCTCCCTCCAAACCCATCCACTACCCCCTCCCTCCCCCCCTCCCTCCCCACGCCCCACTACCCTAGAGCCGCACACAGCACAGGAAGCTACAGATCTCACAATCCGGTGTCTAGAGCTGTTTGATTTGAGGGTTGAGTGAGGTGAGGATTGGTTGGTGGTGAAAACTGGGATGGTTTTTTTGGGGGGAAGGGTGTATTGTGTTGTTTCTTCGGTGGAGGAGTTGGTTCTTGTAGGTTCATGTAGTGGGGGGATGATGGGAACTTGTATCGTGAAGCGTTTCTGTGGGCTGTGGGTTGATTTGCGTGCGCAGCTGCGCTGAGGTTGGGTTCGGCTTGTGGGGTTGGTGGTAATGGTGGTAATGGTGGGTGTGTAGCTGAGGCATTTTGGAAGGTTACAGGTGGATTGTTCAATTATGTCAGTGGAAATGAGGCTTGTGGTGTAGAGACTCTTGGTGCGAGAGGATACAGAATTATCGAATGGTCGTGGGAATGAGGTGTAGTCATGAAGGCTGAAGTCTGCTAATTCTTCAAGTTGGATTACGTGAAGTACTAAAGCAAGCTGACACGACATCTCTTTGCTCCCTTCTTGAGGCAAACACTGATGACCTTTTCCACCAAAGACCTTCCACTTCCCCAGTCTGCGGGTGCTTAGATGATGGAAACAGTACAAGTCCCATTTTCGTGCCTTTCCTCGTAATCTGTGTCGGAAAGCGAACTTGTCTTTGCCCTTTCCATGAAGTTTGGGCTATTCAGACTGTCTGTAAAGAGGCCACGTCGTCGATATCGGCCACGTATGTCAGGGACTTTCTCTAGTAAAAGTCCTACTGTTTTTTGTGTACTACGCTGGTAAAATGCATTGTCAGAGTAAATTGAATTGTCTCTTCTGACAATACCGAGACAGAATAAGTGTTGTACAGCGTCTTCATTTAAGAAGGCATCGGACTCAAACATCCTTTCCTCTCTATAACACGTTGTCCCGTAGCTTCTTTTGAAAAATTCTCTCGCAATCTCATCTTCGCATTGAGCTAAAGGGGCTCTGATGCGGACTAGGCCAGACTTTACTTGGCCAAACAGATCGTCTGTGATGTACTCCATATCCACCGCGACAATCGTCGCCAGTGTTTTGCGATATGGCCGCTCGCCAACCCAAAATCGTATTTGGCCTTGAACTGAAGCCCAAGACCAGGTAGGCGCATAAGAATTGTCTAGTCGCGAATTTGCGTGATTGCAATCAACTCTCCAGAGCATGTTCAAGTGCAGGTTACGTCGCCAAAGACCTGCAACGTACTCGTCATGGGAGACTAGGCCTTCTCCCATGAATTGCACCATTTGTCTCGCCAATCCCGAAATCGCTGGCAACTTGTCGCTTGCACGGGTGAGATCACCCTTGGTGTACATCCATATTATCTTCCACCAATGCATATCGCATCTCTCCTGAACATCATAGTCCAGGTCACGTGTTTGAAAAGTGGCGCTGTTGAAAGAGGAATCCTGTTTGTCCAGATCCTTATCAGGGGCAGGCTCCGCGGCACATAAGGAAGAGCATTTCCAGAACAGGTGCTCCGATGTGAAATAAAGTACGCGCGGAGCTGTGAGTACTTCCTGGCACACCCATGCACGGCCAAGTAGACTTGATTGTCCAATCAAGTCGTCCCATTTGTCGAGGTGTCCGTGGACGCTAAATGTGTTCTAGAGCAACTTGGAGCTATTGGGGCCTCCTCTCACAATACAGTCCTGGAAAGCAGCCGGGTTCCTCCACGTCAAAAGGCTACGATGACTGTCCTTACCAACGCAAGCCGCAAGGTTGCAGAAAGAGTTTCTATAGATGTCTCCCATGACGCTGGACTGACTTCGCCAGTCCTCCACGGAATCTTGCAAGATGCACAAGGCGTCGATCCAAATATGCTCGACAGCAAACTTTTTCCCTAGTTGTCTTGCAAAGAAAATAGCATCCTTGAATGTTTGGGGTATCTGTTGCCATGGGATTTGCTTGAAGAAGTCTGCTTCCAATCCAGACTTGAGCTTAAAGTCCAAACCTTGAGGCCCCCAGCAGTGACTCAAGGTCATGTACCGAATTGGAGGTCGTGTGATGGAACCTGAACATAAACGCACATCTGAGAAATCCTCCATCACTCCGACGGCAATCAACCGAGCAGGCTGCAAAGACATATCATGGTTCTGTTTAGCACAGTCACTGTGATTTGCTATGCATTTCGATATCCATGATTCAGCAACATCATACATTGAAGAATGGCCTGCCCTTAGTTTTGCTAATGTGATGTTGCATATCCTCTGTGGATCTGATCGGTATAGACGGAGCGTTGTACTCGTCCATTTGCTACCCATACATCTCAGATCTGGCTCCTCCTCGATCTTCATACAAAGTGGGTCTGAGATTAGATGTGACAGAAAGAGTTCAAATGATTCTGTTTCAAACCTTGCGTGTTTAAGTTCGATAGTCCCTGCGCCATTCCTGGTCTCTGCTGGGTTCGCTTCCAGGAATCTGCGTTCTTGACAAGGCATCCCTAACAGGAATGTCCAACACAAGTGACAGCCGTTCGAGGCAGAGTCCCTAAGAGCCTCAAAGTCTGGCCAATGACAGAAAGATTCCAAGGCTTTTGTCTTTTCGCCTGAAAACTTTGCTATGGATCTATCGGCGAGCCGCATACGATCAGGGTAGGGAATGTATGAGATCCTGTCAAAAAGGTCTCCACAGTATCGGCAAAGGTGGGGATTAGTGGGTTCTGAGGGCTTCAAAGCACCTCGACCCCGCCCTTTGCGGTGTGAACGTCTTGGGCCGACCATGACGGTCTGGTTGATCTTCTATATGGCTTTGGCAGGCGACACGGTTCCAACCGTTGAGGGTATCTGTTGGGACTGGTATCGTGGGAACCGAGGCTTGGGTCGGGAACGATAGCTGCTACTCCGAACGCCAGTGGTGACATCAATTCGGGATGCGTTACTTGTATGCGATGACCATTTGTTTTGTACAGACTTTTGATTCTGTGAGTAGGCAAGGGGAAGAAGAGGAATACAACGAGGTTGCCACGAGATTTGGTGGGGCTGTGCCCGCCGATCTAAGCGCCTCCCAGCCGTGGTAGCTGCATGATCAGGCAGTCCCACTAATCGATAGTAGATCGACCGCTATCTCACGGATGTGCTATGCATCTCCCCTTTGATATCTAAATGTCTTTCCGTTCAGAAACCCTATCGCTAGGGAAGAGTCTTCCCTCCCAAACTAGGCCAAGCTCGGCTTTCGTAGCAGCGAAGTAAGAGCTGACTGTCCGGAAAGAGCCACTCCATACAGTGCCTGGAGACCTCGGGCAGCTTTCTGCTAGGTTCATTCGAGCCGTTGAACCGCTTCGAGGCAACGAAGCGAGATTGTAAACTCATTGGCTCCAAGCTGCCAAGAGTCTAGTAAGGTGCCGACCGAGGTGTCCAGGTACTGTGAGTAAGATACATCAGCCTATGCAAGACGCACGTACGCCTCCCATTGTGGAAGGGCTCTAGAAGTAGAAGCGAAGGGTCCAAGGCAAGCTAGTCCCAATCATAACATTCCACGCATGCCTACAACAATGCTTCTCACCATCCCTCTGGCCCAGCAGCAGAAGCAACCCATGCCTCTTGCTGTCCCCACGGTGCCTCTCCCCTACCGCTACCGAGTTCACTCCTCCCTTGCTCTCTACCACCACCACCATTAAACCCGACCCCCCCAACCTCATCAATCTCCGCCGCTAGCCTCCTCCCACATTCCCCCTCGATCTCTTGCCCATCTCTACCGACCAGTACCGCTTGCCCTTCGTTCAAAGAATTCTTTAGATGCCCTATTCTAGCGAAGCGACAATGCGCTCTCGTGATCCACGTGATTTTGAACGCTGGGGATGGCGTCCAGAGGAGGTTCTTTGTCCATGCTGGGGGTGGGATGGAAGGGTCGGGGGCAGAGGACATACGAGCGTAGCCTTGAAAGGCTCGCGAATTGTTGACAGAGAAGAAGAGGAGGACATTGCGGGCCGTGGCGTATGCTGAGGCGAGGAGAGGGAGATTCTTTTCTTGGGTGGCCCACGTACACTGAGGACATTAGGGGACGTTAGATAGATACGTAGCAAAATTGTGGATATGATAGGGTCAAGGATGGATTTGGAGTGAAGTGGGATGATGATGGGTCCAGCGGCCGGCAAATGCAGAGGATGAGCAGGGAAGATAGCCCACCCTGAGGGCGACGAGCAGTACAATACAAACTTGGGTTACTCACGTCACGAAGAGCTATCTCCACATTCTCCGAGTTCCAGCTTTTGATCATGAAGTACCTCGTGTCTAACGTATTACAAATTGTACAGTCAGAAAAGTGCACGTCTAAAGTTGGAATATTGATAGGAGTGCATTGCAGAACTGCAGGAAAGAGTGAAGGTTATTCATCGGCGCACCAGGCGGTACTGACCACCTGCCTCAAGGTTCAAGTGACGACTCCCAATGTTGTCCCTGGGAATGGCCATTGTGCTCTCTTCGGTTTTCCCAACGGAATCGAATCGTGGTCTATTCTCGTCTGGACGAGTATCTTCTCTCGCCAGCGGATTACGGCCACGGTAATTAGGAGAGACCCATTGCTGGTATCCCGAAATCGGCTTGTTCCATTCTTTGCCGTCTCGTCGAGGTTCCGTACATTGGTGTTGATAATGGCCCATTTGGCCGCAATTGTGGCAAGTGCGAGAATCTCTAATGATACCACCTTGATTCCTGTGGAAAGGAGCTCGAGGCTCTGGGGAAAAGTCGTCCGAGTAGCGACGACGATGAGGGCTCATACTTCTTCGTCTAAATTCTGGCGATCTACTTCGACCCCGTGGATGAGCTGCAGTTCTATTACTATCATCTCTCGAGATGCGGGTCTCCAGAAGTGTTGGTTCCGCTTTGATTGGTGCGATTGTGCCCTTGGTTGTGGCTGGACTTGTCAGTGTCTTGTCATTAGCTGCGTGCCCATTCATATCTAGACGAGCCAATTTATCTGCAGGTTGCATTCGCCTACTCTCCGCATCATCCTCCACATATTGCCTTTTCAACGTTGGTGTAATACTTTGAGATATTGCTAATGTTGATGACAAAGCTGAATCCTTAATCTTGATACCGACGTCATTGTTGACTTCTTTTAAGGGGACAGGTGGCGGTGGCATCTTGGGATTGACAATAGAAGCTCGACGGGTGACTTTAGGAGAACTGCTCGCTGGAAAAGTAGATTGGGCTCGCGGGACATAGGGGATCCCTTGAAGCTCATTTTCCTCTCGCTCAAGCTCGGCCTGCTGCATCTCAAGAATCCTCTTCTTTCGATATATGCCTAACCGTTTTTCGCGGAACACTTGATCATGAAAGTTGGTCATATCGAGCCAATCGTTAATATCTTGATTGCTCTCAATGCCCTCTACTCTGGGATCGAGCATGATTGTATCGGGGTCTCGATCACCATCTCCAGATTCATTATTCGA
Organism: Stereocaulon alpinum; assembly: GCA_018257865.1. NCBI lineage: Eukaryota > Fungi > Ascomycota > Lecanoromycetes > Lecanorales > Stereocaulaceae > Stereocaulon > Stereocaulon alpinum. The sequence goes on from JAEUBA010000088.1 coordinate 77,164, forward strand.
CGTTCTCATATTATTAGTGGTAGGAGAAGAAGCATTTCCCAAAGCATTTGCCGTCGACGCTTGGCTGGATCTTGTACCGGCTTCATGCTTTTGGGTGCCTTCCTTTGATCTAGAGTTTTCATGTGCTGTGTGACGGACGGGAGCTCGTTGGGCTTCTAACCCCTTCTTATATTCGGCCGCTCTTCTCGCATTATCTTCAGTTCTCCTCGCATTATCATCCATATGCTTTTGTCTACGCGCCTCCACATCGCGCCTAGAGTCGGATTCTCTAGAGTATTGCTGGGAGAGCGACGGCCGGCGAATTCGTTCGTCATCGCGACGATCATGGTCTCTCGCTCGCTCTCGGTGCTGGTCCCTACGGGACTCTTCGTGAACAGGAGGTGGCTCGTATTCCCCTTCCATCTGCCCCGAGTCGGACCTTCCAAGCTGGTGGTATGGCTGTGTTACTTTTGCTTTGAACGGGGGCGAGGATCCCATTCTGGAGTCATCAGATGATTTCAAATCCTTAGTTGTCGACAATGAAGATGAATGGTTAGCTCCATTTCTGCCCCTTGATTCTAGCGTCGGCTCTAAAGTCGGTGCTATCGATGCTTTGAGAGGTTGGTAGGCCTTGTTCACTTCGTTCTGACGCATCAGCTTTTCTTTCTTGTCTTCCTTTGCCTGCTTCGCTTCTCTAGACTCTAGCAATCTCGGATTTTGTTTAGCAGTGCTTGGGGAGGAAGTTTCACTATGTATCTCTCCAGGTTCAGATAGCTCAGAAATTGAGTGGCTCTTCTTGAGAGCAGGATGGGACATGTGTGCAGCAGTCTCGAATTGTCTCACACCCTTTGTGACTTCTGGCTTTAAAGCAATGTTTGTTTCACAGTCATTCTTTCCATTCGTTAAGCCGGCCTGCAATTTGCGAGCATCGGCAGCATTTTGGGCCTCCGCAAAAAGATCATCAAAATCCGTGTTAGTGACAGTCTTCCCCAGGGATCGATCTAAGGATTGCAACGTTAACTCGCCATCTGTTCTGTTCCCTTCATCTGCGAGCACCGTGTTCTCTTTCAACCTTTGTGCTCCAATGTGGGAGGCCAAGGCTCCATTTGCCTGTCTAAGATAATCGTGGACATGGGCTTTCTTCGCTTCATTGAGCTCATTCGATCTTATCGCTGGGCTACCTTGCCTGGATGCTGTATTCGAGCTTTTGTTGGCAAGAAGCTTCGCTCTCAGTTCTGCTGCACGTGCTGCACTGTTGACCTTAGGAGACTTTGACACCTGAGGGAGTCCACCTGCTATCGGTTTCTGTAATTGCGAGTAGGATGGAGCTGGTGTTGAGGATGATGATAGATTAGGCACCTTGCCTGCTTGAAACTGTTGATGATTATGTGATCCGTCTATATTGCCAGTAAGTCCGTCGTTCTGATTCAAATGTTGACCATTTAGACCTAGGATGTCGGTATCATCGACAGTAAACAATTCTTCATCCCCATCCTCCTGTGGCATCCAGGCTTGCTGGCCGTTCTGCTGCCACATGTTCTGATTTGAGGGAGCCCCTTGATACTGCATGGCAAAAGCGACATTGCCCTGTCCCCCATTCTGCTGCCAACCTGCTTGTCCTGGCCATGGCTGTGGGAAAGCTGACTGCTGCGGTGTTCCAGGTCCGGGCGAGATCAGAGAACCAATCAAACCCCCATAATCGTTACTTGTATGTGGTGGTGGAGACCCATGAGGCGTGTTGTGGTAACCGTTGAAATTCTGAGCCATGCCCGTGCTTACAAACGCTCACAAGCCGTGTCGATCTTCAGTACTAAATTGAGGCGAAGCTGTTCAAACATATATTCCCTGCTCTTTCACTGACAGCCCCTCCGATTCAATGCAGTTCAATTGCTGCTGAGTAAAGACTTGCGGATGTAGAACGGTCAGTGGGAAATCTTGTCAGGGTCCAAGCTCCTGAGTCTTTGTTGACAAATGTACGGTTCTTTGAGCGTCAGCGGTTGTCTATCAGGACATCTCGATAACCTCTGAAAAGCTGCCCCGTATGCAGCTTACTTCAGGTAGCTTGCATCATCGTGCTATACGTATATTGTAACGATGTGAAGAGCTCTATGAAAGTTGGGGAGGTCCAAGTGATAGAATTTAAGCTACGGTAAGCGCACAGACCAGGTCTACTAGTGACTCTCCCTTGCTGGCTAGTAACCGGCTTCCAAGTCGCTGTATGCATCACGAATACCGTTGCAGCAAATGAGATGAGTATTGCAAGTAGTCCGTTGAACTCGTTTGATAGGTAGCTATCTGCAAGTCACTACGCTAATTGAAGCTTGGACCGTCGCAATGGACCTCTTATATACCTAAGAACCGCCTCCTGTTCGTCTCCTCAACCCGAATAGCTTCTCAAGCCTTCTTGGCTTTCGAGGAGCTTCTCTCGACAACACGGGAATTTTTTCGGGCGGATCTAAGTCGTGACTGATGACAGGTTCGAGCGGTGGATCCAGCGTGCTTTGAAAGCTTGGGGTGCGACGCCCTGGCCAAGGAGAGCCATTCGCACGAACGGGATGCTTGCCGAGTGTTGGCGAACGCAGGCCAGCAAACTTTTCTGAAGTACTCCCATCTAATGAGCTCCTGTCTGTCCCACTACTATCAAAGTCACCCAGTGAACTTAGCTGGTCGCCTTTGATTGTAGAGTTCTTGCGGCTAGTGACCCGTCGCATGAAAGTTGAACCTGTTGACTGAGACCTTCGAGGTGGAGTATTCAGAGGTCTGGAAGACTGCGCAAGTGGCACCCCATCACTCGGGAAAACTTGCTGAAGACTAGTTCCCCCGCGTTGTATATTGCTAAAAGTCGATTTTGCTGGGCTCGGAGACTGTTCACCACTAGATTGCTCGAGGGTCATTGACAGACTCCGACGTTGATGCTTTAAGCCCGATCTTGTTGCAGCAGACTGCTCTTGTGTCAGATTTCTATTGTTGAAGTTCGGCGAGAAGCCTTCCTGAAAAGCCACCCAAACCCCAGTGATGATAATTAGCGTTCTTAAAGGCTCATCCATCTCAATGGGTATCTCTGAAACGGGCGTCACCTCCGGGAAATACGATGAATCTTGTCTTGGAGTCCGTATGTCTGGCTGCCATAAGTAGGGCGACGGCGCCTCTTGTCCTTCCACGGTATCCTCAGAGGTGGCGGACAGGGGAGTGGGGTTTGTTGGAGAATCCATTGGCTTTGGATTAGCGGGCGGGTTGAAATACCGATCTGAGACGTCTATTGAATGACGATCAACAGTTGCAATGACAGCATGACGACGGGATTTAGGATTGAGGACACTAAAATTGAACCTCCTCTCTTCCAGCGATGGAGACCTAGAGCGGTTCTGCGCCGACGGTATCCGCTGTTTTGGCGGCTTGAGTACCCATCTGGCAACTGTCTGTAATCCATGCTCATCGACAGAGACAAATTCGTAAGAACCATTTGCAAGCTTCGACGCAGTCCAGGTTGCCCCGTTGTTTACACATATCTCCGCCTTCCCACGGCATCCCGCTTTGTCTTTGCTTGGTTGGCAAATAGCTCCAATGATTTCCCTCTCTTCCCACCGTGTATCCTGAAATAGCTCGTCAGGGTCTCGAGTATCTGCCTCCGTGGTATCGTAGTTCTCACTGCTGACAATGACCAAGTCGTCTGCACCTAATCCAGCCTTGCTCTTAAAGGTACGCGGTAACCGTCTTGCGAGCCTTGGGGCGAATACGACGGAGGGCAGTACCTCGAGTACCGGCTTTGGTCGAACGGTCTTTGAGACTCGCTGCAGCTGTAGTAGAACTCTTGGGCGTATGTGCAAGTGCTGTCGATGTATGCTAACGGGAGGAGGGTGGGCGAGGCGAAAGGTAGTTTTACTCCTGGGATTACCACTGCTCCAGCTTCGTCCCCTTGACTTCGCTTCTGGTTCTGTAATGGATGTCGCTCTGGTATTATTATCGTGGCCCTCTTCCCCCTCTTCTGAATTCTCTTCTGGAGCGGATCCCTCAAGTATTGATGATAGAGTGGTTGGATCGGACTGCATTGATTGTATGGATGCAGGTCTCGGTGAGAGAGCGCTTGCAAAATAGCTCATTGACTGAGCAATTGCACAGCAAGTAGAACCGATGTTAGTAAGGAATTGTTGGTCGTCGATCTGTTTACGGCAGATACAGTTCGAGCTGTTAGCTGCTGCTGCTTCAGCCACCAAGCCGAGACCAGAAAGCATTGCGAGGTCATGAAAATACGACTCCTTTGGAAGTCTTTAGGAATAGAGGCACAAAGAGAGACATGAGATGGAAGCGATAAAGGAGGAAAGAGACAAATTGGATAGAGTAAGTTTCGTGGGAGGAATCCGAATCCTTATGCAGACGGGATACGGGTGTAAGAAGACTCCGACGGGATTGAGGGGGTACGGTAAGCTGAAAACGCCGCCAACAGTGAGGCTGTCAGCTAAAAGTCTTGATGAACATGTGTCAGACGGTACGGAGTTACAGTTTATAAGTTAGCGAGTCCTGGTCAGCAAATAGCGACGCGACAACCCTCGAAATCAGGAAGAGGCTGAGCTACTTAACTCCTTCCGGGATGGGATGCGCGAGGTATGTCCATTTAGGTGGGCAAGAGTGGCTCGAGTGGGTCGATTTCGCGTCCATCCTTTGCCGTTTGCGGCAGAGCGATAACTCCCCGACATACACGCGAGGTCAGTCGAATAAGCTCTGCCATGGCAGTGATGGAAGAAAACGGAGTACAGGATGTCAAATCTGGTATTATTGTCTGGTGACTTGATTAGAGTGTGATGGCTGACAATGTTCGGACTCGGAGGGGGGAATCTTCTCGGTACTCCGTGGACCCTTGCGCCATCCACGTAGGGCTGAAGTTGTGCTGACACCGTCTCACCTTGTTGTGCAAGCTAGTCCTCCCTTAGGCAACCTCGCAACCCGCCGATGAGATTCGGCGATGCAACTAGGTCATCTCGTCATGTAAATGATCTGAAACCCGTAAAAACAAAATGCATAGCTAGTCTTCGGAATAGTGGTGGTCAGTGCACATACTTCCATACCCCTAGAATTCTTGAGCATCGAGAATCCATTCCCCTCATGGGAAGTCGTCGACAACGTCATGAGAGGAATCATGCGATGTTCCATACCTATGAATGAGCACAGAGGTTGCCCGCAACAGAGAAATGTAGCTTTACATCCTTACTCAGATGTCGTCAACATCCGGAAATTGCCGACTTGAAAAAGCAGGACGCATTGGCATTACCTCTGGTGATAGGGTCTATCCTGGCTTCAAGATTTGGTATCGAGGCGGATCCACCGGATAGACTCTTGCCAGCAGATTTTCCACGGTGATTCGCTCCGAAATGCGTCCATGTACATAAAAAGAAGCCAACATGAGGATTGGACCTGCTACCATGCTTCAATCCAATGGCGGGGGAACGGAAATATGTGCAGTTTTCCATGCCTGCCAGTGCAGTGGTGACTAATATACGCCCAGTCTCGCCGAGAAATTCGGATTCGTCCAAATTGGTGGATTCGCTATTCAGGAAGACTAGCCCAGGGGAGCTCGGGCATCGTGATATTCTTGATCGGTGTTTGAAGTTTCTTGGCCCGAGTTTCCATATAGAAATATTAAAGTACAGAGTACGCACGTTTCGGAGTCAACTTTACTCTTTACAACCATGTATGCAGACATATATCGAGAGAAGTGGCCTGAATAGTTACAGGGCCCATAGGTCCTGGGATTCAGATGACGGTCCCAATGCGGAAAGAAACCCCTCTACTCTGAACCGAAGCAGTGGGTATCAGCTCTATGTAAACTTTCTTCACATATTCCATAACGTGTCTAGGATGATGAGCGCCCAACTTCTCTCATTCCGGTTTCATCCTGGTTGACAAGCAATAGCACATCACCAACTCCTGCGTCGGGTTCATTGAAAGTCCCATGACTGATGTAACGACCTGTCAGCATTGAAATTACATCCTTCGGTCTTCTGTTCTATGCTTTTTGGGTTTGCCTCCAAACGCGGAGAACGATTTCCGCAACCAGTAAGTCCTGTAACACATGCAAGACTCATTTCCTAGCGATGAAGGTGGAGATTCCACTTACACTGTCTTCGCAAGGGCAGTGTGCTGCGCTGTTCCATAGTAGCTTTCGACATAACTTCTGGTGGTGGCCGATCCACAGACTTTTAGCTGTCGGATGAGGAAACTCTGTTGGCGTCAAATGCTGATGCCTTGATGCTCGAGGGTGGTGAGTCTGAGGTTTCGATGTGAATGACTAGTTCGCCAGGAGGTTTTGGAGGAGCGGCTTGCGTTGTGGCAGACGGCGAACAGGTCGCTCTGCTGGAGGTTTCCAAAGCGCTACTACTCTGAAGCCTGAAGAATGGTATTGAAGCTGGTCTCCATGGCATACAAGGAAGTATGTGCAAAGGATCGTGTTCTTATGGCAAAGATTTCAAACCTTGTCGTAGACAAACATCCCCAGCCACGCCTTTACTTGGTGAAATCTATCAACGCCAAGAGAAACGGCAATCCAAACCCTGGTACCATTATTGACCGTGGAATTCCCTCAGATATTGACTAGGACTTTTGCTCGATTGTCCACAGCTCGATACAAAGGACGGCTCAGCCAGCCCACTGCTTTGTCATTCATGATGGCGTCAGCATTGGTGTCCATGGCTTGGAGAGACCCATAGAACCCAGGAACTGCTCTGCTATCTCCATAATGCTAAATTTACTTCAGCTGCACGGCCTTTGCTACCTCTGGGGCCTCGCCACTCGAGCTGTGTCAGTCTCCCCACAAGCTGATCATAAGAACCTGCTTCGCGATCGTCAACAATACTACCTCTGGTATACCTATGCCTCTCAAAATCTGGATAGGCATAAACAGTGGGGCTGGAGTAAACCCTGCTGGAAAGGAAAGATGCATGATAGCCTCCAAAACCCCATGTTTTACGTCTGGACCGTCTGTCGGTGGAATCCTTGGCAAAGGCGATGTCGTCAAGTCTTCGAAACATTTGCTCCGATAAAGCGATGCGATCCGTGCTTGCGGCTCAGCTGCTTAATGTTCCGACATACTTGGTGCAGCAGACCGATATGCTTGGACCTGGCAACGGGAAGCCTATGGATACATATGACCTCCCGTTAGATATTTGTACCACTATCCTCGAATATCTCTGTGTCCTTACCAAAGAAATTACCCCTCATGTCCCACTCTCTCATGGGAGCTAGACGATCTTTGTTAAGCTGAAGCCAAACATAATCGACACCTTTGTATATCAATATACAGTCTCACATGGGACGGCCCAGGTGTAAAATTTTGACGATGGGGGCATTTTGCGGTTCTACCGCTTTAGATATCGATACCAGTATAAGAAGGTGAACGTAGCAGTGTTGGCTTCAAAATGACATTCTTTCAGACCTCATGCCCAAAACAGCATTCCTAGAGCACAGCTGACTAGCATTAGCCAACACATTGCCAATGCCCAGTTTCATTGACAATGTATGTTTTCACCGCGTATCTTTGACAACATTTCGTTCGCTTCCTTCGACACGCTTAACAATCGAAACGGCCTGCCTTCCTCTCAAGCCCCTCGTTCCCAGGCCAAGCAACCCTAACAACCAACCTCCTCACCTGCCTCACACAGCTAGCGGCCTGAACACCTCTTCCTCAACCTCAGCACTCAACATCCTGTCTTCCAAATATGCATCCAAATCTGATTGGATATCCCTCAACCCCCTCATCCTCGCCATTACCTCCCACACTTCCGTCCACACTGCATCATACTTCGACGGCTATTCTTCGTGCCCACACCATTTTCTATATCCTAAGTGCCGTTCCAGATAAATATCGCGGATGCTGTTCCAGGTTTGAGGAACGATAAATTGCGAGAGGACAAGGGAGGCGTTGAAGGTGCGGAAGACGAATATTCTAGACTCGTAGAGGGTGATGATTGCTTCGGTATGACTGAGGAACTTTAGCCAGTAGCAGGAACTCATAGGAGACTAGGAGGCTTACGCCTTCTGACATGTTCGAAGGAGAGGCAAGAGTCCCCCCTTGCTCCCATTCTCCGTCCCAGTTTGGCACTTAAAGTTGTGTTACATTGAACATTTTCCTTTGCATTTCACATGTTTGTATTTCTTTTTCGTTCTCTTGATTCCATGCGCCACGTCTGCACTTCCACTAAGGAACTCTGTGTAGATCAAGGTCCGGATTTACGGTGGTAGATTGGAGAAGAACAGTGATTGCGGCTGGTCCATTGCTGCCCCTGCGCGTGTCATAGTTCCAAGATACGATTCAGGCGCTGGAACATTCGAGTGCTTCCTTCGGAAAGGGTGTAGTCTAGTTGCATTGCGAGTGAAGTTGCCTTCAGCAGGGCCAGGCATTGCTCGTTCGGGCAGATGCTACTGGATTGGTTGCCGGGCGGCGCCGCTGTCGTTGGACAAAGCAGCCAGTGATAGTAGGCATGTTCTGCGATATTGTGTGTAACATCCATTTCAGAGCCTAAGGTATGTTTGCTTCCCATGCATCGCAAACAGCCATGGCTGCTCTACTAGAATTCTAGAGCCGTTGGAACGTCATTGGGAGAGTACAATAATTGTGAATTCTATGCACGCTAATGCAAGGCTGTCTCGGCTTCTTCTCTACCTTAATAATAATAATACTTCACCATTCCTCCATTATATGGTCAATTGCTCCAACGCCAGAGATACAGATGGACAAGGCCGAGCATCAGAGCGCTCAATCTTCGTGATCCAGTCAGTTCAACTCCTAGGGCCGCTCTAGTACGGGCAACGACGCACAGCATCCCCTCCAACCTTCCTCCAAGTCAACCGCTATGCTTGCCTCCGGCTTCACGTCTGCGGGGGTCACCCAGTCCCTCTTCTTTGGCATGATAGCATCCTCTATCCTCGTCAGCATTACAGATACTAAATACCTTTTCTACATCCAAGTGGTCCCGCACTTGTGGCGTTACAAGCAGCTGTGGAGGCTGCTGACTTGGCAGGTACATCTCATTCCATTCCTCCCCATATAACGAAAACCTACTCTAGTCCATGAGCCATGATGACAGCATCTAACCACTACCACAGACATGTTACACTAATTCCACCGAGCTCCTCTTCGCCGCAATGACCATCTACCACCTACGCATCATTGAGCGCCTTTGGGGCTCACGCAAATTCGCGGTATACACTTCTCCCCATTCGTTCCCGCACCTGCATTAATAACTCCATAGTCCTTCCTGATGAGCATCCTTCCTCCCACTCTCCTGCTTCCCCCAATATTAACAACCATCCTCCGCCCCCTCTCACTCAATGCGATAAACCACCTCCCCGCAGGCCCCACACCCCTCATCTTCGCTCTCCTAGCCCAATATCACGCCGCCATACCTACAGTCTATAAATACCGCATCGCTACCTCCGACGCCCCTTCTGCATCTTCATCCTCAAATGCGATGGAGGCTCCCGGCTTGGTATTCAGTGACAAATCCCTCGTTTACCTCCTCGCTGGGCAACTAGCTCTATCCTCGTTTCCTGGTTCGGCGTTAGCGGCGGGTGTGGGATGGCTGGTTGGTGTGGCGTGGAGGGGGGAATGGGGTCCTGCGGCTTGGAGCAGATTAAGGGTTCCTGGCTGGGTTGTTGGCGAAAAGAAGGCGGAGATGGGAGAAGGCTTTGAGGGGCTGAGAAGGAGATTGGAGGGAGAGGGGAGTGGGAGTGGCGTTGATGGGAGGAGGGAGGGCGAGGCGAGAAGAAGGACCCTCGGAAGAGGGATTTTGGATCAATTTAGAGGCGCTTTTTGAAAAGGCCGAATAGGAACCAGGCCTTAGAAGCGCCCAATACGACGATGGGATGGGCATGTTGGCACAGGCGAAGTACAAACGTACTTTCAGTCGAATAAGGAAAGACCACAAAAGCTGGGCACGGCTCCGCGCGTAACAACACTGCCTGCTTCAACTAACTCGGAAATGTCAATTTCCAGGCCGCAGCTCTCAGAAAGCACTAGAGTGTGTGGAAAGGCGGTGCAAAGATCTGATACATTCCGCTCTACTAGAGCCAGAGACTCCAGCTCCAGGCTCAATCGTACACCAACGGAGTGAAACCGGTTGTCACATACCCTCAGACCAAACACGCTGACACGCTATCACCAGGTTCGAAGCCCGCTATATCGGAGATCTCAACCGCCGAAATGAGTTTCTGATATCTAGTGCGGCATCTTCTTCGTCTAGGGACCGAAATATGAATTGTGCGTTGTATTGGGCAGATCATTGAATCTTATGACCTATAGAGATCTCTGTCATAACAGTGCAAACTCCGGGGCTTATGGCAACTACTTTGTCCAATTCTAGGCTTGGCTGAAAGAGAAATTGATGCTTTGGGATGAGAGATCAGGAGATCAGGAGATCATTCCGAACATTGGAAGCGCCTTATAAGCACTATGATCAAAGATAGACTCCCTTCAAGAAATGGACATTACTCTCAATGGGTATACTGAAAAGGCAGCAAAAGCGAGATATCTACAGCATCACTGCACCTCCACTGGAATGTTCTTGTTCTTGTTGAGAAGCTCATATGGATGCTCAGGCTGCACTCGACCCCAATAGCATCATCAATAAAACACAGGAGCTCATCTCCCAGACGCACCTCCTCCCTCAGTCCCCACCCTACCCACCTCCAACTCCTTCTCCATCCCCATCTCCACCTCCTCCGCCGTCCCCTTCTCAAGATCAAACACATACCCCAACACCATCAACCCGCCCTCTCCCTTCCCTAGATACGGATCCGATTTGAGTCTCGCCATTTCGTCGAGTCTCGCCATTTCGTCCCTGACATTGTCTTGGTAGCTATATACACCACCATCAGCATCTCGCTCTTAAGCATCTATAAAACCCACACAGGGCCGGAAGAAAAACCCCTCTTCGTAAACACCCCAAACCACATCCCCTCGATCTCCTCCGCGCGTCCAGGCACGCGCGCCTTCATCCCCGCTCTCAAACATTCTTCTATTGATCCGCCCATGCCGCATTCTCTCTCTCCCAGCATCAGCTCTCCGCCATGCATACACCTCAAGTAGGGGAGCTGGAGCAGAATTGGATGTAGATACCGGTATGCTGCGCCACAATCACAGTTCCCAGTCCGCCATTACTCATTACGTCAAGCGTATACAGCGTCCTAAGCACATCGTCTGTGACGCGGCCGCTGGCGTTGGGGAGGATCATTGCTTCTGGTGGGGGGGGGGTAGTTGTTAGCGTCTACGACGGCCACGTACACGAATACGTTTTCTTTGTGGGACGGGGATGAGGAGGCTGGGATGGTGCGGTGGGGGGTGGGGATTACATACCGCTATCTTTTAAGCCAAAGAGTTTCTTGGGGTGGACGCGGACGTTGGTGCAGTAGAGTGGGATGGGGGGGTTGGTGGTTGGTAGTCCTGTTGTGAGGGTGGGTGAGGGGAGAGGAAAGTGCTAATGACGATGAAGGGTTCGCCTTTGTGTATGATTCCTTTTGTGGTCACGCCTGGGATGGAGGTTTTGGCGAATTCCCTGTATTCTGAGTTGTAGTGTGTTGGCTTGGAGCTGTGTCGAGGGTGTTGGGGATGTATTGCTTGTTTCGGGCGAGGAAATGTGCGATTTTGGGGTCTTGAGGCATGATGGTATGTGAGTGATAAGATCTGTCAAACTAAACGTTGAAGGGGGGGTTTTTGTGGCAGAAAATGAGATGGGCTGGACTTGTAAGAAGACTAGATGACCAAACGACTGTTTTATGAAGGAAAAGGTCGTCACGCAATAGGCGGTCAATGATGTTTGGTATCACCCTCGTGAATTCTGGCTGCCCCTCAATGCCTCTTCAACACCGTCAATCTCAACTGGTAGGTCGTCATAGATCTGGGAGTACATAATGGCAGAGCCTATCCCACCAGCCCATACGACTGCTTCACTTTCATTGCAGAAGTCACTTTCAAGCGATCGCTACATATATAGGATACCGTATGCGCATCACACTTTAAGCTGGGAGCATTCTATTCACCGCTTCGAACTCCGTCGTTGGGAGAGCTCGGATTTCGCGGATAATCTCCAGATAGTTCCTTTGGTTGACATCCAACCATCCTAGACAATGAGCGGTGAAGGGTTGGACTGTTATGGTCTGAGCCCGGATACAGATTCTCAGTCACTGGCTCGTGACCTCACATTCCCAGCTCATCCTCGTAGTAGAAGCAGCCACGGCAAAAGCTCGACAGGCTACTGTCCGGCCCTTCTTGCTCACTATGAGATAAGGTAACAAGACACGCTTAAATGTGATTCAGAGCAGAAAGAAAAGTAAGGCATTCGTTGCAAGTCCAACGACGAACACAAACTTTCTGCTCGCTTTGCTGAAGCCATTGGCCACACTCGTATTGGGGTCGTGGCTACCAGGGGCTATGTTGGTGGGGTTTGTACAGATAAGCCTGGTATCGGCGAATGGACTGCCATGGAAGGTTGAAGCATTGGAGAATAAAGTCAACAGCATGGTCGTGGGTGTTTTGGCCCATTGATCGTATGTTGTGTAGTTTCCTTGTCGAAAACCCACTGTCTGCTGATAGAGGATGAGAGGGAAATTTGGCGGTGCCCTAGAGCAGCTTTCGCGTAGTTGATAGCTTAGATTGAGGCCTGAAATTGCAGTGTACAACTTTAGTAAAGGCCAGTGCACACTGTTCCTATGTTGAGAACGTACCTTGGGAGTACGAAGCATGAAAGCCAAGGTCGCTCTTACTTTTGGACTTAGGGCAAGAATTCGGTAGCGTGGCAAGGCTCTGCAAGATTGAATCACACCTACTCTGGCGTCGAATGGCGTCGTCACCTGCGAAGCTTGAGACTTGCTGTTGGACTTGTGTTGTTATGTCGTTGACACATGCTGAGCCAACTAAGCTCGTGCAATCTCCGGTGTTGGAGGTCTGACTCGAATCGGTTTGTGGTAGACTGAAAAAAACCGAACAGCCACTAAGGACTGAACCTAGTGTCGATACGTTCTGCCCTGATGACATGTTGAGGTAGACATAATTTTTCAGTACTTCAGCTGTACTGTTGCCAGAAGAGTCCACTCCTTGGCTAAGAATGTTGGCTATCTGCCATGTTTCATCGTTGCTGTGCACCAAAAAGGTGCTTGAGGGTGTTGCTGATGATGTGCCAGGTTCCTGTACTACTGCGGGTATGGGATAAAGGTTGGACGCGTTCGGATGTTCGTAGATATCGAAAGGAGCACAATCAGAATTCGCTGCAGTACCGTCCATCGCGGGATGATATGCAGAGACGCATGAAAGGCATAGGGTAAATGCGGTTAAAAGAAACTGCGCTTGCGACAGCATATTTGGATGAATGTGAGTCTTGAATAAGCAAAGATTGATGCGGTTCTGTACCTGCATAAAGAAGACATCAGAAACAAACCTTTGGGAGCGCTTCGCCTGTTAACAGCATTGAAGAAGTGGTCACTAGACAATGAAAAGGATTAATGTCGGGCTAACAGTCCGTATGTTGTTGGAGATGTCTGGAAACTCGTAAAGTATTCCTCAAACACCCCAGCCTCAGTCAGGGTAATCAATATCCGCTGTTGGTGGTCTCACTCCCGTCTGGAGTGTTTCACCTGAAAACATAAATAGTTTCAAACTTGACGCAACTCGATTCATGAAACCTCGCTGAGATAAGTGTAAAGATTGGCTTGAAGCAGAGGAAGGGCGTTCCATAGCATGCAACCTTCGGGTAACACTCGGTACCATCATGATCGTTTAGTGGTCGATCCTTGTCTATGGAATTGGTTACGTGTCTTTTGGCGACTGAAGAAAATTAGTCTGTCGCCCTCTTTGTAAGCAGCCTCCTGCATGTTCGAATGGCGTGGCTTTGCATGAGCTCGAGTCCAGCAAGATGGGAATAAGAGTTGTAGTAGACAGGCTTCGAACGAGTCAGAAACAGTGGCCTTCTTGCGCCGGGCTGACTCATGACTTGGCATCCCAATCGGGAGTTTACTTTCTCTACCCGACGGAGTAAGAGGTCAAAGTCCATTGTTCACAAATGTCTCTACGTGGGAATTGTGATGCATCGCAAAGGAACAACTCGTAGAATGGCTCGATAGCAGCTAGCATACTCCCCCTTCTTTCCCGCTTCGAAGGGATCGTCCTACCTTGCAACGTACTGGCCCAGAGGCCAGCCCCCTTCTGCCTCCCGCAGTCATGAACGGCGCCGGGGTACGAAAGTCCTCTTTCTCTTCTGACTACGATTCAAGATATGGCTCAGGTCTACAAGTCCATCCGTCTACGAAGGTTCTCCTTGACGGCTACAATAGCTCGCTCGAAGGTACTGGAAATAGCTCATCAGGACAACAGCGGTACAACCATGTGAGAAATCCGGAATTCCTTTGCTACCTAGAATACTGACACTGTTCATAGTTGAATGGCTCTCAAGTGCGAAGCTCAGACCTTTTGGACCCAAACGACCCTGTCTCAATGCACCTTTTGATGGAAACAGCCATTGGCGACAGCCAGCAATTTGGAGTACTGTCATTCGAGGAAGTGGATGAATTGAAAAAGGAGCTTTCTGTTCTATCCACGAGGATCGACGCCACGAAGCGTAAGCTGGCTATCGAGAACAAACTTCGCGATGCAGCGTCGTCTCTTAACCGCCTCTACACTCCGAACAGTCGCGAGAGCATGACCGACGCCTCTGGGAAACCATCGCAAAAACGCCATCGTAGGAGTATAATGAGCCGAAGCAGCGGAAGTGATCTTTTGAGTAAGACCGATGACGAGCTGGCTGCTAGTACTAGGAAATGCGAGGATCTAGCGCAAGAGCTTTGGAGGCTTGAGAGGCGATTACAAGATGTGCAGAGAAAGCTTCTCGAACATACAGCTGGGGTATTGCAAATGACGCATAAGGGCTTCTTGGAAAAAGACATGCCGCCGCAACAACCGAGTGGCATGAACGGTTACGCCGACGCCCTGCACGACAGCCCACTTTTTGGCACTGGAAACGACTTTGATGATCGCAGCTTTTATCAAAGACTGGACACACTGTTCGACTCTGGTGCTAGCCATGCAAATGGCCAGGTTGCGGCGGCTTTCGAGCAACAGACTTTATCCATTCTTGCAACGGAAAGGAAGATTTGGGACCTCAACCAACGCTTAAGGGATTCAATCGCACAAGCAAGCGCAGGGCGCCAAACGATATCAGCCCCGCCTGCTCCAGATACTTCAGAGTCTTTAGATCAACGAGACACTGAAGCCGCATTACAAGGACAGATAGAATATTTGGAGAAAGGTCTCGACGCTTTGCAGAAAAGCCAGGTGGATACGTTACAAGGCTACAAGCAGTCGACCTACGCGGCAGAGGAGAGACTGGAAGATCTAAACACGCAGCTCCGTGGCATCATCGTTCGCAGTAGTCCGGATGGCGACCCACAATATCCTCTGCCACCAGATGTGTCTGGAAAGAGTCCTGAAGAACAGATGGCTTTCCTTGAAGGCGGCCTGGACGCGCTAGAACAGCGTGTACAGCGACTCAAGGAGGCCAGTCAGGCGTCTTCCTCCAGATCTGTGGTTCATGAGGAGAAAGCAGGTCAATACGACAATGTACTACAAGGTCTATGGCAAAGTTTGCTTGCAGGCGAGGAGACATCGGAGCCTTTCTCGCTGCAGTCCTTCTCCATGAGAGTCAGTTCGTTGAACACGCGAGTGGCTGGCCTACAAGAGCAAAAGGATATATTGGGCCGCCAAATTCAGCAGCAGAGGGAGATAAACAGCAAGTCCGATGGTGAAAAGGATGCGCGACTCTTAGAAGTGACTACCGAAGCCGAGAATCTAAGGAAGGACCTGGAAGCCACTAGTAAAGAGGGCATGAACGAAATTAACGCTGTCAAAGCTCAACTCGCTGCAAGTACTGAAGCGAAAGATCAGCTGTTCATTGAGCTGCAAGACAAGCATGGTGTTATCTCAAAACTCGAACAAAGCGTCCAAGAGAAATCTGCAGAAGCCAAAAAGGCTCGCCATGAGATGGAAGACTTTGAAGGGGAGATGGTCCGCTTACAAACAGAGCTTACTGTCGCCAGAGCTGAGCTTGATGGCGCCTACGGTACTCGGGCTCAGCGAGCTGCCGAGGTAGCAACTCATCCTGCCTTACTCAAAGAGATTAGCGAGCTCAAGGAGCACAACCAAGCAATTTCTGAAGAGCTTGCCACTGTAAAGTCGAAGCATGAAGCTGCAGGGAGCGGGAACGCAGATCTGAACCAACGAGTGCAAACTCTACAGAAAGAACTTTCCGAGACGATTGCCGAATATGAGGTTATGACTAAATCTAGTATTGAATATGAGAAAGAACGAGAGCATTTGGAAAACACTATTGATGGCTTACGAGATCGCTGTGAGTCCCTAGAGTCTCAATTGAGCGATGAAAGGGTTCAGTCATTGGGGACGAAGAGTCCTGGACGGCCTGGAAGCAGGGAGTCGCAGGGTGCAACCAGCACCAGTACCACAGTACTCAAGAACGAATTCAAGAAGTTGATGAGGGAGACGAGGCAGGAAAATATGAAGGCATTGAGGGTAATTCGTCTACGTAACACTCTGATAAGCCAATGCTAATTTTTCCATAGTTCGAACAAAGCGAACGTCGTAAACTAGAAGCTCAACTTCGCACACTAACGAAGGATCAGCCCCCCGGGAAATCATCGTTGAGTCAAAGCATGACGGCGCATTGAAGGACGCGACTGGCACAGCATATGATCTTTCAATATCGAGGCCTCGCCTTGAACAATGAGAATAGGACAAGTGCATAATTATATGGGCTCATTGGAGTATACTCGCAAAGGATCGTCTACGGCTTTGCTATGTATGAGCTAGCTTGCGAAGGCGGATCTGCTCAAACGTGTCGAAACGAGAGACGTTCATGAGTTCTACTCCGACTTCACTTGGGCAGCTCAAACATTCACTGAGTCGTGAAACGAGGGCATCAAGCCCGCCAGCCGCTTAGTCGCGGCTTCCTCAGTCACGAGCCTTACTACGACTTCCAGGAAGTCATTAAAAAAGGGCACTTGCTCTCCGACAGTATTCTACTCATACGGCAGACGAAGGTCAGATACCCTCTTATCGAGCATTGATAGTGGTTAAAGTCTGAGCTCAATGTCTGTCATTACGGCTATGGACCCATCGATGGATGGAGCGCTCGACCAAATCACCAACGAGTCAAGCTCACCGCCTCCCTCTCCACCCTCTGCCACGGCCAAAACGGGGCCAGCCCTCAGACACAAGTCAATGCATCTAAGCCTCAACCCCGAACTCGATTCCTTGGAAAGCTATCCGTCCCCACACAGCTCCATATACGAAGCTTCGTTGGTCCACCAGTCAGACGAAAGGGTAGATATGATCCCTCCATACACTACCGATGACGGCCATCCACCCTGGGACAACATCGTGCCAGATGCCTCAGGCAATCCTGTACCCGTCTCTTTTCTGCGAGCTTCGCCGTCCAAGGATGTCCATGTACCTCACGAGCTGTATCCGATAACAGAAAGGAGTTCACTTGCTACAATCCGAGCATCATTGTCTCTAAGAGACCAAGGGTCGATATCTACCCTCCGACCGCGCAGCCCTGGTCTAAATGGCAAGAAAAGCAAAGCATTTTCTCTCTCAGACCTACCAACCATGCCTGAATGTCACTCACGGCCGACTCCAGCTCTACTGACTCCAGTGCGACCCCAGAAACCGCCTCCAGAACGCATCCCTACGCCACCTGGATTGCCCACATTCGGACAGCCTGAAGCGGTAAATTACCGATTGCCTCCTCCAAAAAGTCGCTTTAGGGACAACTTTCGTACACCGACACCAGAACAAAGAGAATACAATCGTCAAACTATTGGATTACCAAAGGGGATCGTGATGAGAGGCGACAATGGAGTGGTAGTCCGCGGGAAGTTCACTCCAATCGTGAGCGGTCATTTTCCACCACAACGCCAAGTTCACGCGGTCTTCCGAGCACCACACCAAGCGCATGCCGCTGCACTAGAACCACAAGCGCCTGCTAGGGAGGCCAATACCCTGGCAAACCGAGTTGTTCAGACGTCGGCTCCGCATATAGATGACAGGCCGCAAGTGGGGAACGCCCAGAGCAGCAAGAACGATTGGAAGCAAGCCTGTCTATTTGTCTTTTGCTGTGGGACTTGCTCCTGCCTTTGCAAGGATGCTGCGGCGAATAACCCTGCGCCGACTACGGCTTCAAGTGGGGGTGTCCAGTGGGAATTACAGCCACCGAGTATAAGAGCCCGACATCGTCACAGCAGGGGGCCCGTGTCGAATTGAATGGCAAGGGCGGGAAGTCGAAATTTCATCTGGCAGTGATGGAGAATTGAGCGCGAGAAAGGTGAAGGAGAGGCTCGAGACCCAACTTGAGTGGTTAGCATAGCGAGTACGTAATCGAATGAGACTTTTGGTAGTGCAAAGACCTGTCCATGGATAGCATTGTCTCTCTCAATGCCTTTTGTCTACCTGTGTAATTAGAGGTACAATCTATGCCATGGCAAACATATAGGTACAGAGTATATGTGAGATGAATGCTGGGGATTGAGGTATAGCTGTACAAGTCCACCTCCACCGCATTGATAGCCGACCACTCAACATAGCTCAACGATGGGTCTGCAGCCAGAGACACCAGTTCAGACATCTTCCCTAGCCACAGATACGGCCGGTTTCCCATCAAACCGGCCATCTTACTTCAGCATACGAAACAGCTTCGGAGCAGCACATTGCGTTGCGCAGTGTTGGAGGTGGAAGACTAGACAACGTATCAGTATTCCTGTCCTTTTTCTCCCTCTTTCCCCAGCCATCTAAAAGGGAGAAAGATACTCACATTCTTCAACGCAATCTTCCTTGGGGCCCTTGTGCTCTTTGTTTTCGTGCTGCGACCTCACCCGCTCGGCGCACTCATCGTAGTGGTGCTTCGCTGGGGCGCATTGGGCGGATTTGGCACATTCTGTGGGAGAGGGGATGTTAGCAGGGTTTCAGTATATTATCTAGATGGTGGGAGTGTGCAATTGGTGATTCCTGTAGCTGGGCGGTCTCGGTTCTAGGGAAGGAGCTGGCAAAATTGGGTAGCCCTCGCTTAACTGACGGCCCAATGCAGATTTCAGAGTCTCAATGATTGCCCCCAGTGGCATCAACAATTGGAAAAGCAACAAGCTCACCTTCCTCAAGCTTAGGCTTTGGATCCTCGGGCTCCTCTTCCTCTTCCTCCTCTTCTTCCGCCTCGTCATCACCTCCCTCATCCCCTCCCTCCTCGTCATCACCTCCCTCATCCCCTCCCTCCTCACCACCGTCCTCACCGCCCTCTTCTCCGCCCTCACCTTCACCGTCCTCTTTCTCCCCTTCCTCGCTATCATCACCCCCCTCGCCCTTTTCCTCGTCCTCCGGGGGCGCCTCTGCGAGAATCTCGGAGAAGCCAATCGAGGCGTAGAACTCGCTGAAAATGTCCGAGAAACCCATTGCGGCGGCTAGAGAATGTGATGAGCGTGGCCGCTGCGTATGGGAAATGATTGGGTCTGTGGTTGACCTAGTGGTAACGGTGGATGGAGATGACGGTGGTGAGACACTTGATTAAGCTTTTTTTGGGAGCTTGGAATTGGGAAGTTCCGATTGGTTGGGGGGTCGGGCTTGGCGGAGGACGTCCCTTGGTCCTTGCTATTGCATATATCACTGCAATTTAGTACGTTAGTGATATGGAGACTAGACTCTTGTAGATAACGTGAGATCGTACGGCATTGATTTAGCTATCGATAGCTACAGGTTTTGGTCAACAGCAGCTTCTTCAGAGGCCCTACGTGGCGTCCACGAGAGCGAATCGAATTTTCCACGTTATACCATGGCCGTGAACAGCGTACATCGTTATGCACAAAGTTGACATATAGGTCAAAATACGACGTGTGTGTGTGATTAGAATTGAGCAGGCTCTGCAATATATCGGGGCTGCCGAGTACACAGCGACATAAGCGTTCTTCGGTTTGATACTGCTTCTAAACGGCAATACCGATTTTCCTGTCATCGGACTGTGTATCTCCATTTCATACGATCTGCGCTAGTCTAGACATGTCAACCGTCTGCGTGGGACCCATTTGCTGGCGAGTCTGGCAAAAGGCGGCCGTAGAGCCTGAAACATGGGACAAAGCCAAATGCTGATTGACATATTCTGCAACAATAACGTGGTACAATTGGATTACTATTGTGGGAAGACGTATTGTGCGCAACAGATCGACAAGTCTTTTGTAGAGTCTTTGCCTTACGGTTTGAAATGAATGTGCGTAAAGTCAACATAGGTTACACCAAGCGTGGATCGAGCGGGAAGGGGGCAGAGAAGTACCCAACTTAGCACAATCACTTCAAGTAGCATGGCACCTAGCATACCTATGGTGATAGTAGATCGGCAATCAACACTGAGGTGACATAGAGTCTGAAGTGGTACTATGTGAATATAATATAAAGGCCTTGCGCAAGGACGCGCTTACCTAGCGCGCTAGCAATTCGCGTTTTCTTTCACCAAGTGATAAAGTTTCTCTAACTCACATGCAACTCGTTCTCATTCCATACTTACATTCTCCGTCGTATAGCGACTGCTGTTCCAGTCTTGTGATCTTTGTCTTTACAAATTTGCACATCACCCATCATGGCTCCCTCAAATATCCCCCAGTACACCAAAGATGAGAAGGTTCTCTGCTTTCACCACGAATTACTCTACGAAGCCAAAGTGCTAGACCTGAAACACACGATTGAGGGCGATAAGAAGAGCCCCTATCAGTATCGGGTGCACTACAAAGGATGGAAATCTACGTATGTGAAGTGAATTCTTCTACCATCCCGTTGTGGCTGTTTCACGTTTCACGTTTCAAGTTTCGTCTATTGTAAAGACTTTACCTATTGTCAATTTGGATCCTATTGTTGAGCTCTAGCAGGACCTTCTCCCAGCCTTCTCGTCTTACAAGTTTCGTCTATTGTGAAGACTTCACCTATTGTCAGTTTGGATCCTATTGTTGAGCTCTAGCGGGACCTTCTCCCAGCCTCCTTGTCTTACATATACCCTCTGCTTCTCTCGTCTCTTCTTCTATCTTACAACACACTGTCCTACCTTTCGTCTTCCAATCTTGCTCGTCAGGACAAATACATATCATCACCTTTCCTCGCATCACTGTCACATTCATCGACGCTGGGCGTCTGTTTCCACCACCTTGCTAGTCAAGAAGCATCTCAAACACCCAACTGGTTTCCCTTTCCATCGCATCAAACCCATCTACATCGGACGCTGGCCGTCTCTCCTCACACATATCAATTGTCATTTCCCGCATCAGCAAGAACACAATACTAATACCTCGTCCACTCTCTGGCAGCTGGGACGACTGGGTACCACAAGACCGCATCCGTAAAAACAACGAAGACAACAAAATCCTCGCCGCCAACCTCAAAACAGAGATGGAGAGAGTCCAAAAACCAAAAGCTGCTGCTGCGTCCGCCAAGAAGAAGGCCGCGGGCTCCGACCTCAGCTCCACTCGTGGCAGCGAGGAACGGCATGCTACTCCTGTGACGGGGCGCGGTCAAAAGCGCGGGAGAGACTATGAAATAGAAAAGGTTCGTGGGAGATCTCTTGTCACACCAAAGTCTCGCATGGAAAACAGTCCAACTCCTGGATCGGATAAAGCTGCCTCAGCCCACAAGGAGGATGACACTGCGGAGTCCAGACCTCGAAAGCGACCCAGACGCAACCTCCCAGTATCCACAGTCCCGACCACCGCCCCCAATATTGCATCCAAATTCCTCATCACTGTGTCTAGCTTGCACCCACCAAGCCGCAAACACTTGGCCCGCTCCGCCCGTAATCACGGAAACCTAGGCAGCCAAACTTCTAATATGCCGTTGTTGCCTTACACGATTCCCTACGACCAGATTGACCAAGCAGAGGAGGACGCTGAATTTCCGCCACTAGGATACATCTACCCCGGAATCCCCGGCCAAAGAAGCCCTGAGGACGAAGGGAGAAACGCAGTCGTCGGCCATCGTGGGGGTTCACTTTCCCCAAAGGTCAGCGCTTCGTGCCTCGAGACCGCTCCTTCTCCTCGGCGGGCGAAGTCATTAGCCCCAGTGGTGTCTATCACGCCGCCGGTACAAGTAGCTCCTGTTGTTACCCAAGCTCCTACAGACATGCCAAAGCTCACATTCATCGCGCCCACCAAAGTCAAGAAGGACAAACACCGCTGTCCAGCTGGACTGGACGCGGAGCTGTGGCTAGAAGCCCCACCCAACCTGGCGTTGCTAAGTCCACCCGTTCCTCCTCCACGAATTACCTTAGAGGGGATTCAGCTGCGGAAGAAGAAGGAGCAGCAGAAGCAGAAGAAGAAATCTAAGAAATACGCCTATGTTACCGCCGGAATTCCCTTGGATGATACCCCTGAGGACCTTGAGCCATATGTGTGCGAGAAACGCCGTCGTTGTTATCTTAAAATGAACATTAGGTGGCCTTGGGCGCTAACTGACAATTAAATCCACAGGAAGAGACATTCAACTTACGCCCCGCCGTGCGTATCCACGTGCCCGACCATTTGAAAGCGCTCCTTGTCGACGACTGGGAGAATGTTACGAAGAACCTTTCCCTTGTACCTTTACCATCCGATCACCCCGTTAACGAAGTCTTGAATACATACTTTGAAGAAGAAAAGCACAAACGTCGACTTGGCTCTGCCGAAGCCGACCTTTTGGAGGAAGTGGTTGCAGGTTGCAAGGACTACTTCGAAAAATGCATCGGTCGCATTTTACTTTATCGCTTTGAACGCCAGCAATACGCTGAGGTTCGGAAGCTCTGGGAGGAAGGCAGAGGAGAATGGGAGGGCAAGAACGCAGGAGATGTCTATGGTGCTGAGCACTTGTGTCGTCTCTTTGGTACGTTACCCAGCTATCTTTTTCAACATCCCACTAACCCTGGCTCCCAAGTCTCGCTTCCCGAATTGATCGCACAAACGAACATGGATGCGCAGTCCGTCAACAAACTCCGCGAGGAGATCCAGAAATTGACTTCATGGCTCGGCAAAAACTCCAATCGTTTCTTTACCGCCGAGTACGAGATTGCGAGTAATGACTACGTGGAGAACAATCGTGGAGTCTAGGTGGTGGTCTGTATGTCTCTCTGTGAGAGTCATTACAAGACCTTCATGTGGAAGGGAGGGTGGACTGGACATCCAATGGCACTTTCGTTGGATATTTCATAGCAGCATACGTCTCCAGCGCTGCAGTAGTTTTCTCAATACATTTCAACACCTCTTCCAATTCGCCCTACTTAGACTATACCTCATCAATCTCGAAGTGAAACCATCCTGCCGTCGTCACTTTGATTCCAGTGATCCAATATGAACGACCCATGGAGATCTTTACTTACTTCCCAAACTTCGTCACTCTTTTTCCTGCACATCGGTATAACATCCCCCTTTACTCACCTATCTTTCTCGTGTAGAAAGGCACGCTGTGACTTTTTCACCATAAAAAATCCCATTCAATAGACAGAGAACAGACGGAATGAAGACAACAGGTAAGAAACATGTGCATATGTTATGGATAAACTCGTATCGATTACTTCTAACGAACCATAAGCGCCAAAGCGCAAAACGAGCTATTCAATAACAATATATGTACAATGCTATTCATGCATGCAACTCAACCTCTGCGCTGCAGAAGACTCGACTTTTTACTCTCCTTTCAGCTTATCCTGCGTAACTCCATAAGCCATCTCCAGCATATCCAGCTCCTCCTTCAAGTGGGTTCCCTTCAAACCAGTAGCTACACTAGCGCTAGGGTTGCGGCCAGCGTACATGACGTGTTTCCGGTCGTGGTGCTGCGTGTTATTCAGGAGGGTCTCAATCCTAGGTTGTGTGAAACTCCAACAGCCTGCGTTCAGCGGCTCTTCCTGCGCCCAGACGATAGTCTTTGCGTTTGGATACTTGTCAAGATTCTCCTTGAGTTGAGCCCATGGGAAGGGATTCAGTTGCTCGATACGAGTGATGGCGACGGAATTTAATTTCTTCTCGGCACGGTGCTTGTGTAGGGCCACGTATACTTGACCGGTGCAAAGAATTACGCGGTCGATCTGATCAGGAGGGAGAATAGAGTTGTCATTATGAGCGGGATCGGGAATAATCCATTGGAAGGAGGACTCGCCAGTGAACTCTTCAATGGGCGAGCGGGCAAGCGGATGGCGGAGGAGAGATTTGGAAAAGAAAAGGATAAGGGCTAGACTAGGATTCAGTATACGCTTGGACAGCGAATTGGGAGAGAACATACGCTTTCTGAATTGTCGGTTCATCTGCCTTCGAAGGATGTGGAATAGGTTGGAAGGCGAGGTCATATATACAACTTGCATATTGCAGTCTTGATGTTGGCGGTCGAGCTTCTCTGGCGATGGGAATATCCTGGGGTCTTCGTTGCAGAGTTGTAGGTATCGCTCCATTCTGCCAGAGGAGTGCTCTGGGCCTTGTCCGTCGTAGCCGTGAGGCAATGACATGACTAGACCGGAACGTTGCAGCCATTTGACCTCTCCCGAAGCAACGAATTGATCGATGATGCACTGGCAGTTGTTGGCAAAATCTCCGAATTGAGCTTCCCATACTACTAAAGCATTTGGTGATGAAAGTGAGTATCCGTACTCAAAACCAAGTCTGCAAAACAAGTTAGCTGGTGCTGATCAAGAATGCTTGAAGATATCCTACACTCCAAATTCGCTGAGCGATGAATTTGCGATTACAAAGGAAGCCTGTTTGCTGCTGATGTGCTGGAGTGGCGTATATGTCGCTTCACTATCCTGGTCATGCAGCACTGCGTGACGCTGAGAGAAGGTGCCACGCTCAACATCTTGACCTGACACTCTGACATGATGGCCCTCCTCGCACAATGTCCCGAACGCAAGGGCTTCCGCTGTTGACCAGTCGATGGCTTTGCCTTCGTCGACAGTCTTCTTCCTACTAGCAAGAATTCGCTTCAAATTTCGATGTACATCAAACCCCTCTGGTGCGCCGCCTATCACGGCGCCGATGTGCTTGAGCTTTTCTACAGGAACGCCAGTCGGCAGATGAGGTAGGATCTCAGTTGCAAGCTCTTTGGGAGACTTAAATCCGTTCCAGGCTGATGTGAGCCACTCCTTCGACGTTGGCTGGTAGTCCTTGCTAGCTTCGAAGCTGTTGCTGAGCATGCCCCAGACCCACTTCTTGTGTTCCTCGATGTCGTCTTTGGTGAAAGATTTCTCCTTGAGCAGCTTCTCTTCATACTTTTGCACAGCCGGTTTCTGTTCGTTGATCTTCTTGTACATCAAAGGCTGCGTGAAAGAAGGTTGATCAGTCTCGTTGTGACCTTGCTTTCGATAGCAAACAATATCGATGACAACATCCTTCTTGAATTCAGCTCGCCAGTCAGCAGCTATCTGGCAGACGAAATTGACAGCCTCGACATCGTCACCATTGACGTGGAAGACTGGAGCATCAATTGCCTTTGCAATGTCCGAGCAGTAAGGGGTTGAGCGGGCGAATCGAGGATCCGTAGTAAACCCAATCTGGTTGTTGATGATTAGATGTATTGTTCCTCCGGTGGAGTAGGCAGGTAGAGCGTAGAAACCCATGGTCTCATAGACAATACCCTGAGCGGCGAAAGCAGCATCTCCGTGTAACAGGACGCCCATCGCTGAGGTGAAGTTCTTCTCGTCGTTGTTATAATGTTGGATGGCCCTGGTCTTACCCAGAACAACTGGGTCTTCAGCTTCGAGATGAGATGGATTTGCTACTAAAGAAAGCTGCACACGCTTGCCGGAAGGCGTAGGTCGTTCAAAGTTCATGCCCAGATGGTACTTGACGTCCCCTGAGCCTTCATCAGAGGGCTCAGCACTACCTCCGAATTCGCTAAAGATTGATTCATTTGGCTTCCTAACGACATTGCTCAAAACATTCAGCCTCCCACGATGAGGCATGCCAATAATGATATCTTTCACACCAAAGTCGACACTCCTATCGATCAGAGCCTTCATTCCGGGGACGAGCGTTTCACCGCCTTCCAATCCGAAGCGTTTGTCGTTGGGGTATTTTGTTGCCAGGAAACTCTCAAAACTTGAACTCCATATCAGACGATCTAGTATTCTACGCTTGTCATCGACGGAGTACTTGTAGGGAGAGGGTATCTCTACGCGATTGCGGATCCAGTCACACTGCTCCCTGTCTGGAATATGAATGAATTCCACACCATAAGAGCCGCAGTACAATCTTTCGCATGTGGCGATAATGTCCCGTAGTGTCATTTTCTCTCTTCCTTCTGACTTGAACCGAGGAAGAATCCCAGGGCCTAGACTAAACTCTGTATTGAGGTCCTTGTCGGTGAAACTGTAATGGTCAAGTTCCAGCTCTTTGGGCCTATGGTAACCGAAGGCTTCAGCCTCCCCACGGATTCCCAATGGATCGGTTTTTGCTTTGTGGTGGCCGCGAGCTTGGTAGGCGCGCACCAAGAGTTGCACCTTGAGATGGTTGGTCACGTCTGGTCCTTCCCCAGTAGAGAGTCCAGCGCCGGGCATCGCTTGTGTTATACCACCTGTTGGACCTGGAACGATGGTTGGGGGAGGTTGGAAAGCTTGTGACATGGGCATGTTGCCGTCTTCCATGTTCTTGAAGTAAACCTGCCATGAGATATGCACACTTGAGGGATCCTCCTTCCACGAGATGTACATCTCGTCTATGTAGTTGGCAGTATTGCCTTGGAGAAATGAGTCACTGGGGTCCTAAAGGAATGCCTATCAGTATTAAATCCCTCAACATAAATTTCCAACTGGCAGTTCTACTCACGACCCCCTTATTAGTATCTTCTGCAGCGACGGCATACTGACGACTCTGCACACGCTGAGAAAGTACAGGAAGTCTAGAAGGCCTTGACACTGGCAGCGAAGAGGTTCTGAGCGTAGCGGTGGAGCATGTCGTCCTGAACGGGTTGGCCCTTTTAGACAGGCAAGTGCCCGACTTGTAGAGAGATGAACGTAACATTGTGAGGGCTGTAATCTCAACAGCTAAAGAGAGGGTGAGCTTTAGGTGGGATGTACATATTCCAGAAGAGCTCCTCCTTTGTTGACCCTAATAGCAGAGTTGAGCAGCAGGCAAAACGGCTTGAACGGGTCATAAGCCACCGCCATCGCCAAACAGCGGCTGCCGACGGTGCAGATTCCGCCTCACGCGCTTGGCCGGATGTGGCGCCGGCTAAACCTCGGTCATAATGTGCAGAACGAGTCATGCACCGACTTTACTTTGCTTCCTTACTGCCTCGCATCCTCTTTGATCATGATATGGAGGTCCGTCTGATATGGCACCACCCAGAGGCTCTGCCGCCTATAAGAAGAAAGATGGCACCCTCGCACTCTCCAAGGACAATCGGTCGGTGTCTTGGACACCCGTGGCGCCTCCAGGATCAAAGCCAGCCTTAACATTAGCGGTCTCAACTATTACGAGTGAGTTTGGGCGACGCGCTTTGTACTGATACTTCGAACTCACAAGATGTTCAGATCTTCAGCAGACGCCGGCAAGCAGTGCCAAGGTGATGCTAAAGATCTTCGCAACTGCGCCAGGTACTTCGACACCAGAAACTCATGTCTTCTCTCTCACCTCCGCTACGACTGCTAGGGCAGAAGCAGATGCCATCAAAGACGCTCTCAGTAAAGCCATACAAACAGCCAAATCGGGAAGCACGCTACCTACTACGCCAGGTGCCGCTGGAGCTTCCTCAGCTTCCATGGCTATTGCGAGTGCAATATCTT
This sequence comes from Stereocaulon alpinum, assembly GCA_018257865.1. Taxonomy (NCBI): domain Eukaryota; kingdom Fungi; phylum Ascomycota; class Lecanoromycetes; order Lecanorales; family Stereocaulaceae; genus Stereocaulon; species Stereocaulon alpinum. The sequence continues at coordinate 104,955 of JAEUBA010000088.1, forward strand.
CTGCGGCGGTTGCAGGCTCAGATACGGACGGCTGGTATGATGATGCGAGGCTTAGACAGGATGTGGAACTCCAGCGATCGTTACTGAAAGCAAATGAACCACTATCGAGGACTTTTGTGGAGTCACTACGCACAAAGCCTGACTCCATAACGAGCTCTCAGCTCACGTCACAGTTCTGGTCAACAAGAATACATCTCCTCCGAGCACATGCTATCGAAAAGAATCAAACTAAGGGCGCCTACAATGTCTTATCTAGCATCAAACCTGTGACTGTGGACAATGCAATTAAGCTTAGCATAAGCAAGGAACAAATACAATTAATCTTCAATCAACATCCTCTTGTCAAACGTGTCTACGACGAGAATGTGCCCAAGCTCAGCGAAGAAGCATTCTGGTCTCGCTTTTTTCAGAGCAGGCTGTTCAAGAAGCTGAAAGGAGAACGAATATCAGAGAACGATTCCACTGATAATGTTCTGGACAAGTATCTGCATTATGACGACGATGCAGAGAGAGCTAAGCGTCTCCTGGCATCGCATGTGCCACACATCATCGATGTCGAGGGCAACGAAGAGAATCATAGCCAGCGGAAAGGGAATCAGCCGGATCTCACTATGCGGCCAACGTCAATTGATAGAGTACCAATCATTAGAACCTTGAATGCTTTGAGCGAGAAGATCTTATCCCACGTAGCACCCAACGATGTCGACCCTTCACTACCAATCGGCGTTGACGAAGAGACGTTCAATGAGCTCGCACTACGGGATCTGCAAGGCGATGCTGAGGAGAATCGAGTAATACTCAACATCAAAGACCAAAGCCGTTTCTTTAGCTCGGACAAAGAAGGCAGCGTTTCCGCAGACGCTCTCCTATACGCCAAACAAGACCCAGTCAAAGTGCTCCGATCCATTCAGAAAGACCTCGGCCGCGTCAGCTCCAACACAAATCTTTCAACCGCCATCGGCGTAGACGATGATAGCGATACTTCCGATGACGAGGCCAACCCAAAGAAACGCCACGTGGGCAGCAAAGCGAGTCTCTCAGCCGCCACAGCTCAAATGCTCTCTGCCATAAATGAACAACGCGCTCAGCACGACGACCTCTCCGTGGCCTCTTCAGGTTTCTCCACAGTACAAACATCATCTACTTCCGGCCTCTCTGCAGCCATCTTTGACCGTCTCTCCCTAACCCACGCCACCACGACCGAGTTCCTCCAACACTTCTGGTCTGCCTTCCTCTCCGGCGACGCCACCCGCGCCACTGAAGTAGCGAATCTGGTGGAAACGCTGAACAGAGCCATGGACCGCATCAAAGCCGTCGCTACTGACGCCGAAGCGGAAAGACAGAAAGAAGTCGACAAGCTGAAAAAGCAAGTCCAGGATTTCTTCGAGCGGACTGGCAAAAAGCGAAAAGTCGACTATGAAAGTATCCCTGGCGGTGCGAAGGCCGTCAACAGCTTGCTTGCGCCCACCGTGAAAGCGATCGGCGTTGCAAGGAGGGACTATGAAAGGGCATTGAAGGAGCAGAGTGAGGACGCTAATGGGGCATAATTGTTAGACGAAAGCATAGCGAGGGCGTATTCAATCTAGGTTTTGACATTGTGGTGGTTGACTCTAGACAGAGCTGGAGGGCTGATAGACTGCTGTTTCATGCAGACATTGTTACGATAAACTTTAAACGGTATTCGAACATTAGCTTTGCTGGGTCATTGGAGCGATTTGAAAGTATGGGTTACATTGTCTATTGAAGTATCCTAAGAATCTTACTCGGAGCAGAGCCGTATGGAAATCAGATGTGCATTGAAACATAAACACTATATTACAATTCAAATACCAGGGAAAATACACCAAACACCCCCTACCCATCCCCCTCCCCCTCTCCCCGCTGCTTATCAACACCCAACCTCCCCTGCTCCACACTCCCCACCCACCCTAAAGCCAACGCACACGGCACCGCCGCCGCAGCAACAACAGCCTGAAAAATCAACGCCCTCCTCATCGTATACGGCGGACTCGCATCCTTCCCCGCCTTCAACGCATCGCTAAGCACAATGAAAATCCCACCAAGCAACTGTCCCCCAGCCCAACAGATCGTACTCCCTGCCTCTGGGCCTACAGGCCATGTGACTTCGACTAACCATTCCAATGCAACGGGTACGAGGCTGAAACTCGCTGCGCCTAGCACGGCGAGGATGACGAAGGGGGCGGCTAGGGAGCGTGTGCCTGGCGCCCAGATGAATGCTAGGTAGGAGAGTGCGACTATGGGGACGGAGATCTTGATGAAGGGGAGATATGCTTTCGTGCGGTCGATTATTGGGGAGGTTATGGCTGCTGAGACGAGGCCTACAAGGATTAGGACAGCGCCTGCTATGCCGGAATTCGTTTCTGAGAAGCCGTAGGGGGTGAGGATTTGTGTTAGGAGGGATGAGAGGGAGTTGAAGAAGCCGACGTAGATTGCGAAGGGGAGGAAGATGAGCCAGAATGTTGGGTTTCTGGTTAGTAGTTCTATTGTCTCGCTTAGGGAAGGGGAGATGTGGTTTGAGGCGGGTGAGACGGGCGTGGGGGGTTTGGAGGGGATGAAGAATGAGGGTATAGAGGCGACAGTAGAGATTATGGCCACGTAGAGGGTCATGTTTGGTATGTCAGACGCCTTTGTAGCGAGGAAGGGGTTTATGAGTTGGCCTAGTGCGCCGCCGAAGGGGTTGGCTAGGGATGCTATTGCTGTTGCTGATACGCGGCCGGCGGGTGTGAACCAGAGGTCTGAGTAGTGAGTCGGCGCTGAGAGTACGAATGGCTGGGCGAGACCGGTGAGAATCTGTCCGAACATTGTGAGGCCAAAGTTTGGGGGTGAGGTTCGTGTGCCTGCATAGCGTAACCAGTTCCCTACTAGGATGAGGAGGGAGCATGTGATGAGTGCGAGGCGAGGGCCGCCACGGTGGAGCGTCCAGATTGTAGCGGGGGAGGCGACGACGAAGGCAAAGAGGAAGCCAGTGCTAAGCCAGTTTATTATGCTGGGGGTTGTGGAGAAGAAGTCGGCGGCTGTGTTTGCAACTGCCGAGTAAGAAAGCCACTGTTCGTTATACTAGCGTTAGCTCTTGGTTCGATGTAGAGTATGTGATCACGGTGTAGGGTATGTAATCATGAGAAATTCCTACTCACGTCCCAGCTTACAACGATATTCAGCAATATCAATTGCATGAGTCCAAACCACCTGATCTTATACACCCGATACTCGACATGCCCTCCATTATCTGCCAGCGCAACCTCGTCCTCATCGCCTCTTGACATCGTACGCGAAGCCTCCACTGGGTTTGGCTCTCCGTCTGTATATCTGCTCTCCACCTGGTGAACCTGCGACGTTCCACCCTTGTCTCCTGCCTCCTCGTGGTGCAATCCTGCCATCTCCATCCAGTCCTCGTCCTCGGCGAGGAGGTGGTCCGCTTCACTCTTAGGATGGTGCCATTCGGTTTGGGCTCCTTGCATTGCGTGGAGCCATGCTACCGAGCATCAAGCTGCAGAATTTGCACAAGTACTTACAGTAGGTGTAGGTGATAACGAACGCATCCTACCAGTGTAAGTCAATTGGACCGGATCGCGGAATCCCATATGGGGAGGTCTTGGCAATATAGCGGTTTGTGAACGATCGAAATGCACAGAACGACGTCACGAATAAACCAACGCAGAATCTCGGCTCTGGTGTTCGATATCTCATGTCTTTACTACAAAGATATCCTCTGGGTGTTCTCCAATACGAGCTAAAAGCACAAAGGCCACCCACCTATTCAAGTACACCCCAGATACCACGCTATGCAATGAACTTGCACCTAAAATACGCAAGTATCCAATCCAAATAAAATTTAAAAAGCTAAACATCCTTCCTCCCCTCGTGAAGGCTATCAGGCGTCGCGCTCCCCGTTCCAGAATCCGCAAAATCCCAATTCCCGCTTCCCTCCTCGCTCTTCCTTCTCCTCTCCTTTCCCCTCTCCCTCATAGCCCCTCGAATCTTCTTGCTAACTTCATCCAAACTCTCTTTGCTACTGATGGCACTAAATGCTTTCACAGGGAAGCTCCCACTACCAGCCAGGCCGCCGCTCGAGCTACTGCGACTCCGACTCCGACTTGGTGGCTGCGATGCGAAAAGCCCAATGTTGCCAAGGTTGTGGAAGGATTCATTGCGTGGGAGATAGCCCTGAGTGGAAGATCCACCGCCAATATCAGCATGAGCGCCGTCAGTGTGCTGTGGTGGAGTGCCGCTGGCGAAGCCTGATGGTGTCCTAGTATGGCGGGGAGACCTAGGCGAACTAGGTTCTTGAAAGACGCCATCACGAAATGGATCAGCGATGATGCGGTTAGAGTCGAAGTCAGGGAACATCTCTGGTCCTAGGGTGTTAATAACTTCAGTAACTTCGCGGGAGAGCGTGGCGCGCTTTTCACGGAGCTTGTGGAGAGTATTGGCTGAGGTAGGATTGAGTGAGAGGGCAAGTGGGCGGAGTGATTTGACGATGTCCATGCCCGATTCTCCGATTCGAAGTGCAGCAAATGTGATTGATGGGAAGACAACCATGCCGAATATCACGACCATCCATAGGGGGACCCATTCAGGTACATAGCCTTGGACCCGATTTCTGTAGGTCCACCACGTCAAGAGTATGGTGTAAGTCCAGTAAAGGGCTGGCGCGAAGGCCATAGCAACGAGTAGCTTCCAGGTGGCCATTACGTCTCGTCCTTGCAACTTCACCGTCGAGGCTGCGAGGGCTTCGCGGGACTTTCTTATTGATATGATCTTGGTAGCAATAAAGACCGGTGCGAAGAGTATCAGGCCTGGTAAGGTACCTATAGATAAGACTGCTAGCTTCCCCAGTCTATAGATGAGCGTGAAGACTACTTTGATGATCGAGAACTTGGCGTATTCGACTTGATGGTCTCGTACGCCAAGCAGCCATAGCTGCTTGTTGTATGCATTGACATTTTTCTTCAGTTGAATTATCCTTGGATCGTCTTTATAATGAGTATAGCCTTTCACCAGTCGCCGATTGAGCTCCACGATCATAGGTAGAGGTAGCTTTTTGCCAGTCGGATTGTAAAGCCGTCGAGCAGCTTGAATTAACTGTGGAACGTCAGCAATGCTCTTCTTCTGTGACTTGTACGTCTACGTACCATTAGAGTATCGTAATCAGGACTGGTCACTGTGACAGCCACCAAAGCTTGATAGACCGTCTCCAGCAGCTGTCGTGTTGCTTCACGCCGTTCGCCCTTGGTATACAAATCAACCAGCTCTTTCGGTACCTCGAGAGGCGTACCAAATTCGACAACTGCGCGTGATCTAAACTTGTGAGCATGGAAGTAATTCATACCACAAGGCACGATCTTTAGGCCTGAATCTGGGTCCGCCGCCAATGAGCCAAGAGCCATGATGGCAACGCCGGCTAAAGCTTGTCAGTGAAACCGAAATCAGTCATGGTGCGTTTGCAGAACCTACGTTTCAATGGTAGAAGCTCCGTTCTGTCGTGACTTCCACCCTCCGGAAAGATCCCAACGCAACCGCCAGAATGAAGCCGCTCAAAGACTGCATCGTAGACCTTAGACTGATCGACCTTGGGGGCTACTTTGTAGCTAGTTCCCTCGAAGGTCTGCGCTTTTTCCGTATCACCGTCTTCTTTCGTGTCCCCATTCTTTTTCCTCCTCCCAGTAAGTTGTTCCAGCGCAACATCCCCCTTGAATTCCTTCTTTAATCGTATCTCCTCATTCCCATGTATCTCCAAAATGTCCGTGTTTGCGGCAATCCCATTAACGCTTGGTAAAACGAGGAGCCCGCCAACCTCACATTCTTTCTCAAACTGCGTTCCCGCGCCTCGTATCAATGTAGGATCATTCTTTGGATCTGGTAGATATATCTTCCCCGTACCCGGCTTCGTGCTATCCAATGCTCTCCCCACCGGCACGGCACCAGCTGCCTTGGCCATGCCCCCAATGAACTTCCTTCGCATAGACTTTTCAGCGATCAGCCAGGCAATGCGGCGGCCTGCTTCCATCTTAATAACGCGCATTAGGATGAGGGGATCGACGAACTGGGGGGGTTAGCATAAGAACTCGTCCATGATCTCCCTAAAGGCTGTTCACCTGATTCGCGTGAGGCGCTACAACGAAGATGACAGGTCCCCTTCTAGGTACTTTCCATGAGCCTCGTGGATGAACCTCTCTGAAGAAGAGGTCAATCAATATGGAGAGTGTCCATAATATTAAATCATAGGCCCATGGTACCATAGGTACGAGCTCCTTTCTCTTTGCCATTCTGGCTTGATAGCTTTGGACTTCGCCTCCTCTACCACCACCTTATCATCCGTCGTCGAAGCCACAGTACCTTTTTCCTCTGCAATCGATGTCCACGGACTCCCGGATACTGGATTTAGCTAAGGCCCCCCACTTTCGGAGCGCCAGGATGCCTGTGATTGGAATTTATACGAGAATCGCAGAAGCACCTAGGTATTTCAAGAGACAAGAGCCAAGACAGACGGAGTCTTTAGATTGCTCGAGCTCGAATGCTGTGAACAAGGCTGTGCCGCCTCGGGATGAGTAAATATCTGTGCTTGATGTGTCAGTGCTTCGGATCCTGCGCTGTCATTCTAAGCATGCTTGTTTAGTGAGCAATAGAAGCGGCCTTGAAGGCTCAATGCGGTTCAATCATGAGCTGCATAGCGCAGAGATTCACTGGTGGTGGAGATCCCCGTGGGGAAACCCAAAACGTCACAGCGCAGAGGCCTATTGGAGCAAAATGCAGTGCCAAGCTAGCACACGACAAATTACACGAACTCCAATCTCCGCACTGAACTACATTGCACGTTCCTTACTTAGCGACAGTGAATGGTACGGGTCCAAATTCAGTCTTGTACAATACGTTATCTCTACAGCTACAAGTGTTCAAATACGCTGACTCCGATCAGCCCTCTTCCTCCCAATCCTCTAGAAGCTGCTTGAAGGAGAAGGGTTCGAAGGGAACCCCGTCGCCGATGAAGTGTTTGCTCATGGCTTCCACCCAGTGTAGTCGCAAGCTATGCAGCATAGCACTCGTGCCCTCCATGACACACAGGATCGCTATAGTCAAGAAAAACCACCCGTAGAAGGCGACAACAACCATGATGACACCTAATACCCCTGTAAAGCCGAATGCCCCGCCGATGGTCATGGTCCACAGGACCACCGAGAGTTGCTGATGGGCCAGTGACAGTGCCCACAACCGGAGGTAGGAGGCAGTGTGGGAAACACAATTTAAGCAGAACTCAATCGTGTGGATAGTCTGGTGTATCATAATCTCAGAAAATTCGAATTCTTCGTGTTCCTCGTCGCCGATGTCTTCGGTGATCATCGCATTCGCTTCATTGTCAGATCCCATGCTCTCTCTTCCTCCGTTCATGGCATGGCCGTCCTCATCGTCTCCGTCGAGAGCGCTAAACCTTGATGTTTCGCCAATACCACGGTATCCCAGCGCGCGAGCCTTATTGTGCTCGTACCGTAGGTAGAGTGGTTTCAAGAGGAGCAGAATTGGCACACAAGTTACCGCTATTAGTAACAGAATCACCTGGATGACGGCCTGTCCTCGATAGAGCTGGTCACTTTCGGCTACATCTCCAGGCTGGAGGAACATATAGATCAACATATTCAGAAGCCCTGGTGGTGACCTGCCAATTGCGGACCAATCTATGCACCATTTGTAGACAATTGTGAAGACGAGGTATCCAAAGATGGACTGGAAGAAGACCATACCAGGGACAAAGTTACCCCAAATATCGATGGGTGACTTGAAGTGACGTGCGTTGATCCAAGAGAGGCAGAGAGAGTAAGTCATATGCGTCCAGCCCATCAGTATACTGAGCTTCATCTTGAAGCTGTTGGAGAAGAGTAGCTCATTATCAGTCCCGTGCCAGTTCCAGTCCAATCCAAAGGGATACCTGTAGCCCCCTTTGAGGTGAGCCTCGAGGGTCTGTCCCTCCTTGAAATCTGACGGCCATTCCCATTGACTGGGAAAGAGGGTCAAGGCTTTAGAGAAAGCGTCGTTGTAGATGAGTCCAGTGTATATCGAGAACATGCCCATCATGAGCATGATGTAGCGTCCATAGAATGCCATTGCAACAAGTTCGTTCAGCTTCGATTTCGACATAGGGTTCTCGAAGTATATCATCGCGAGAGCGGCGCAAAACATGATTATGCCGTGGCCAAAATCTCCAAACATGACAGCGAAGAGGAAAGGAAAGGTCACAATGGTAGGTAATCCCGGGTTGACCTCTGTATATTTGGCGGTTCCATAGGCATCAATGATAGTCTGGAAAGCCTCTGTAAATTTGTTCTTCACGTTGTAGGTTGGCGGCGTTTTCGAAGTCTTGATTTGATTAACGATCGTTGGGACAGACATGCCTGCCCGATCATTGACATCTTGTAGAGTTGATTTAATAAGGGATAGCGAATTCGTCGGACACCAGGCCTCCGCAACCAAAGTTTTCCTTGCCTGATCGTACGAGCAGCGATTGAGTGTCTGGTAGACTCCCTTCTCTTTCTTGATGATGATCATCCAGGCAATTAGACTCCTCGCAATTTGCGTTAGCTCTGCATCAAGTGTGTTTTTCGTATTGCGCAGAACGCTTGCAAGATCGCTCAGCCGGGTATTGACTTCATGGATCTGCTCCCGGCGGAGATCGCTGTTCTCATCGACGCTGTACAAATCCGCACCAAGCGATTCAGATATCTTGCGAATCTTTGCAATGATTTCCTTGCCATGAGCGAAGATGACGAAAACGTTCTTGTGGATTTCTTCGTTGTTCGTGGGGTCGATGATCGGTTTCGGTATCTCAGATTGGTTCATATAGAGATTACCACGAAGTGTTCTCCATAAGATCCTCTCGAAAGCCGCTATCCGTCCGCGCGGAATGACGCCAGCGACGAAACCAATGTTCATGACTGAGAGTGATTGTGGCCCCGAAGCATCTCCGTTTTGACCTCTTGCCTGCTGCTCGACATCTTGTAGAAGTGGTGCCTCATCATTGTCGTCGGTGGACTGACGGATCTCGTCGACATTGACATGAGCCTTGAATGCCTATCAGTATGAGCGAAAACGTTAAAGATAATATCCGAAGTGACCTACCCTATCAAAGAAGCCTCCCGCCTCTGTCAAGACCCACCGCCATTCTGTAAGTTCTACCTCGCGCTTCTTCAATGTCTCATAGCTATCATTAAGAGACGCAATTCGCTGCTCGAGGCTCTCACTCTTCTCCGCAAGTTCGTCGATCTCGGCAGCCGAAGGAGCAGCAAGCATGTTGGAGAATTCATGGCGGGACCTCATAGGTAGTGACTCCTTGTCAATCTGGGTTTGGAAATACCCTGGTTTCGATCAGTTTCAACTATCTTCAGTACAGATCATATATGGCCTACGGAGCTGTCTCTCGACATTGTCGAGTCTTCGAATCTCTTGTGTGAAGGTTCTTTGAAAGGCGGTGGTCTCGGAGTTCAACTATGGAGAGCATGGTATTAGCGGAGTCTGTCAAGATGTCGGAACCAAGATGAGACATTCCCAGACGGGATCTGGTCAGTGGAGATACAGTATCTCGCCCCTTGAGGGAGTCCTGAACTTTGCTGCCTGCGCGGTCATGTCCAATGTTGGAGAGACAAGTTGATACGTACGTCTCTAAACTGGACCTCTCCAATCTCGCCCAGAGCACTAACAACTTCCCTGCCGATTTCATTCGCAATGTAGAGTTGGGTCAAGGACATATCCGCCGACCGGAAAAGGGTGTTCTTGGGGACCGCCATGGCTGTGGCCACGATCTGGTCTGCCCCCGCAGGGCTCGAGTAGGGATGTTAAAAGTGTCCAGTCGAACAGACGTTTCCGGAAGCGACCGCTCGGCGAGGCCAAATAGCGGACCCGTATTATTGTGATCTGTGAACAGCTGAGAGGTAGTGGCCAGTCTTAGAGCATGATGAGATAGAGACCTGGACTTCCTTGATCAAGACTAGCTTGCCAAGACTCACTACAATGCCCAGTCACCTTGGATCGGAACGATCAATCACCCTAGCTTCTTGCCGTGAGAACCCACCAGAGCTGCAGCTCCACTGTTGAGAAACCAAGCATGCTCTTCGTTTCACTGATCAGAGTGCGCCCAAGCTGAGAAAGGGGACTCTTGCTTCCTAGGGCAGTGTATTCACAACAAGACTCTTGCAAGCCAAATCTTCGGCTATACATATTTTCTGGGGCGAATGACCTTGCGCTATAGGGACGAGATGCCTAACTTTCCTGATTAAACGTGCTATCCCAAACCTGATAGTGATGTACTTATAAACATTGCACTCGACACTTTCCTTCAGTCACCGTTTGGCTTCAGCTCTAGCTCTCGCTAAGCAGGCAGGCTCAAGCCGGTTGTCCTCCTGACCCTCGCTCTCTATTGTCTCTTGGGCATTGACCCTTCGAAGATGAAAACCCACGTAATCTTGCATTTGACGTTGGGATTGGGAGGTACCTTCTCATCCTACGTCCGAGATGTTCATCCAAGTTAGCAAGTGCGGCTTTGAGAGATTATGTTTTCCATCGTATCTTGCAATTCCTCCAAATTTCGTAACATCGTGTTTGCTCACAGTCTCTTGCACAGCTCATTGATTGCATCAACAAAGCTACACTTCTATCAATCAGACATTCTCCTTCACAGACCCCCCACTCTCAAACATGTTTGTCACGGACCCTGATGTAACAGGGCAAGTGCAAGCTCTCGCAGTGGGATACAATACGCGCGAAATTTCCTTACTCCAGTCATACTATTCACGCAATGGTGCTCCTTTTGGATATAGTAAGTCGGGGGGACTCCATCACGCGCTTTCTTGTACTTATGTCCCAGCAGCTGCAGCACAGTTAACCAAACTTCGCAAATACGGGTTTTCAGACCCAATTGACATCCCCAAACACTTGGCAATGATGTTCGAGTTCCCTGAAATACAGCTGCGAACCATTAGAATTTCAGGAAATCGAGACCTCGTCGTTTGGGAGTGGGAGTATGACATGGTTTACAGCAAGCCTCTACCTTGCTATCCGGGGGTACCTGTTGGCCAGTTCCTGACGATGAAGGGAGTGAGTATCATTACCTTTGGTGACGAAGAGGGATGTTGGAAGGTCGACTATCAGCGAGAATATGGGTCGCTGGTCGATTGGACGGATGCTGTTAAAGGATCATGGGCAAGACAGGATGCACCAAGCTCATTTCCCGCACCGGCCTATCCTACTCCCGGACTGCAATAAGTCTAACGATTCGTTCGGCAACACTTTCTCGAGAATCTTTCACTACTCCCAAACCGCGAGCTGAAGCCTCCCCTTCTCGATCAATATCTTCCCATGGACAGGATGCGGATTATCCCTTATAGAATTGTCTAACAGGAGGTCGAAACGGATGCTATACTTCTAGCAATCGCAAATGTCTCCGAAAGCCTCAGTATTCGCCCGTATGGGTTTCACTGTATGTGGCAGTCCATAGCGTTTTCCAATTGATGATTGAACTCCTATAAATCAATTCCTCTACTCTCCAATCTCGCGTTCTAGGATCTCACATCCATGCCCCGCAAGCAGAGACCGAACCTCCTAAGCATCCACAACCCTCACAGCTCTTTCCCTCCCCAGCCTTGCCCATCCACTTTTCTCACAACTTCCATCAAACCACGAAACCTTGCAGTCGGCGGTGGGACTGGGTAGTACCTTCTCATCCTACTTCCGAGATGTTCATCCAAATTAGCAAGTGCGGCTTTAGGAGACAATATGTTGCCTTGACTTTTCTGACTCTATCAATTGTTTACAGCAGCTTGTTTACAACATTGTGTTTGCCTCATAGTCTATTGCCGATCTTGTCGACTGCATCAACAAAGTTGCATTTAACTCCATCAGACATGTCTGAATTCAGCCATCTGTTCCGTGCCGCCATACGAGACCTGGCGACCGCATACAATAGCCGCGACATCCATAAGCTAATGCAATTCTATGAAAGCCAGGCGGTCTCTTCTCAGTATAGTAAGCCAAGATGGGTCGATCACTCATTACCCCTTACTTACATTACAAAAGCTGCGCACCAGTACTCGACTTGCTCGTGGATCCCCAACGTGCCCCATATCCCACAAATTCTAAGACTCTTCCTCGAGAAACCCTTCTTGCGGCTAGTGACCCGCCGTATCTCGGGGACTCACGAACTTATGGCTTGGGAGTGGGAGTACAGTTTTATGTACACGGAGCCTGAGCCTTGGTACCCTGGAATTCCTACCGGCCGGATTTTAACGATGCGAGGGGTGAGCCTGATCCGTTTTTACGTGGAAAACCTAGTTTGCAAGGTCGTCAGTCAGCGAGAATATTGTTCATTGGTCGATTGGACGGAGAGCTTCGCAGAGCCATGGCCCAATATGAAGTAACACCAATTGCTCATCGCACACCAGTTTTGTATCGTCAAATGCCCGGCGCCTCACGTGTTCTACCACCAGAGACTCTGCAAGCTCATTGCCGCAAAGTTGCCCTGACCCAGACGACTCTTTTGTTGCAAGAACACGGCTGCACGAATCAACCGCATCTCCAGCAGCTTCTCTAGCCTCCTTAGAGTCGCTAAAGGGCCAACTTATCCACTTCCCGGCATGTTCTGAAGGATACAAGACTCGCATGAAACGCAGAAAATAAGCGGAGTGGTGTCTATTGGCATATCCAAAGCAGGTGTTGGAAGTACTAGCATCCGCACATGTATTCGAACGCCTTGAAGTTCACACGTACAGGTTTTGCTTCATCCTTCAGTGAGTAGTGTTGACCAATCAATAACTCTTCGCTCAGAAATCAATCTCTCACAACTCTCCAATCTCACACTCTAGATTCACACACACCCATTCCCCCTACATACATATCAATCCTGCCCTTACCTTTACCTCTACAATCACCAAACCTCCCAAGCATCCACAATCTCACAGCTCTCTTCCTCCCCAGCCTTACCCATCCACTTTCCTCCAGCCAACATCCGCTGTCAACCTAAAGTACAACTACAACACCAGCTCAACCTGAAAATTATCAATAGAATACACAACCAGCCCGTCGAACGAATCTGCACTTCTTACATTCTGCAACGAGAATCTTACTTTTTCCAAACATACACTCACTGCAACCTCCACGCTACTGCAAGTTTCGAGTACGTAAGCACGTTCTCTCTATATCCAAATGCCGCTTCAGACTTCCCGCATCATTACAGTCAATTTTCAACGATGACATGGAGGTTCAAGGACGCCAGACCACAATTCTCTAAAAATGCTTTCGACAAGTTAGCTGCGGTGGGGTGGTAGTGGTGTGGGCTGGGACAAGGTGGTGTAGATGAGTTGATCAAGAAAGCTCTACGAGGCTAGGTGGGCGGAGATATCTTTGTTGTGGCAATGGGTTGAGGGGTGAGCGTTGTGATTTGGAAATCTAATGGGAAGTGTGATCGATATGTCAGGGGTATGGGGCTAGGTATCTTTCAATGGGCCACGGTGACTCAGGAATTGAGAATCAAGGCCACAGCTCAGATATCTGAATTCGACAACTGACGGCTTGTGTACATTCTTGAATCTTTCTTGGTATTAGGTGGAGCTGTGATAGCTGAGATCAATCTACCGCGTACACTACCGTACCAGATCGTCTCTGAATTATGACGTTTGAGCAATGAAGGCCGTGACATGTAGAAAACAAACTCAGTCCCGTGTCATTGCGCCAAACTTCCATCACTTGATCCCATCTCTGTGGTGAACGAATCTGGTAAGCCGTCTCGTAGGTCCACAGTAGTGATATTCCATGCCTTCCATAGATGTTTCTTTGCGCTCGAGACGTAAACCATATTACCCCTCAGGCCCCAAATGACCGTAGATGCATTGCTTAATACTCGTCCTCTTTCGTTTCCAGTGAGCCTTTCAGGTCACCGTTGCTACCCCAACAAAGCGTCCAATGCTTCCTTGGTTTTAGCTTGATGAATCAAACAATTCCCGCAATTACCGTGAGCGAAGAATGGCGGTTTTGAGTCGTCCTCCGGCTCGACAGTGTCTAACAAGGCGTTGATCGCAGTTTGGGCTCTAGCTTCGAAAACTTTACAGGGTCCGCATTGTTTCTTTGCGGAGGGTAAGCTCACTCGATGGAGATCAGCCTTGAGCTCCGCCATAGAGTGTGGGTTGATCTTGGTGCCAAAACATTCATCAGGACCGGCACTCGTGACACGTTTCTCTGTTCTCATCAGGACTTGGGTGGTTAGACCTTGTACGCGACATGTAAAGGGTACCAAGTAGAGTAGCATACCATTTGACCTCGCTACAATGTCTCCCAGGATCCTGGCCTTGTTCTCGTTCGAAACTTCCGCGTTCAATTCCTCGAAGAGTGCAAAGAGATGCTCTATTGCGCCTTCCAGACTCTCCACTGCCTTATTTTCTTCAGGCATAGTAGAAGATGAATTGAATGAGTAGCAAGATTCTCCGTCACAAGCATCGCCCAAGGCAAGGTCGGAAGCTCCCTCGGACGATGAGTCAAGTGGATCGAGAGATTGTTCTTGCGCCGTGTGCCAGATCAAATAAGAAGGGCCAGGGTCAACGGCTACCAAGTGGTTAGTGGTATGACCCTGCGACAAAGTTGGTGCCAGTTCTACCTGGCTTTAGCTCTGGTTGAGCTGCGAAACGCACGATGTACGAGCTATCCTCCAAACCCTCCGTAGACTGTGTTTGAGTTGCAGCACGCTGTTCGTCATTGCAGCTCCAGCACGGCTTGTTGTCATCTAGGGCGTTGTAATGGCAGAGATCATGAACGAAGCGACCACAGCAAGCGGTAATCATTCCTGGAGGGTCGTCTGTGAAAATGCCCTGACAGATTCCGCAGCGATATCCCGGTGCTGAGGCTGTACCTTTGGCACCGGGGCCAGAGTACGCAGAACTTTGGTTGAATACAAGGGATGCTTCAATCAAGGCACGTTTGTCGATCTCAGCCGTCGTTGCGTTGGAGCTCGTGGAGCAACACGTCTTTATGGAAGTGCTGGATTCAGCATCATTGTTGCTGACATAAAGAGATTAGTGAGATCTTTTAGGTAGTCTACAATCTCAATTGGAGAAGCAACTGACACATTGGCACAGGCAAAGAACTCCTCGAGGTCCTTCAACTCGAAAAGTCCAAGTTTGGGCGGGCAAGTGTACTCCTCAAAGTGCCGATGGCTAGTGGTGCCTGAGATATGACGGTCAAAGCGATCGTCTTTACGCAGACATTCGAGTCCGAGAATCACTCGTCCGGGATGATCACTCGTCACTGATGGTCTGGGATTATTTTCTCCCCTGGATCCACCTTCCAATTGGCACACGTCAGCCGTAGACTACAAGAATGAGCTCTCGAAGATGGAGCCGACCCACCACAGGCTACTTCAGTCAGATGCATAGGCTCTGGTGAGGTCATCTGAGCCGACGCAAATTCGACGAGAACTTGAGTCATGATGGCCTTCTTGACCTTGACTGCGTCTGCTGCCGCAATTGTTGCTGTAGAATACAACCCTGCTGGGGCCATCTTTACCCTGATCACTATTGGCTCGAACAGGTTCTTGCCGTCTTGTGGTTGCTGCTGTGAGGTTAATATCGGCCGCTTTGCTTCACGGCCTACAAGGGATAGTATCTTACCTTCCTGGTGTGGACTTTTGGTGAGCGGGGCTTCATAGAAGGGTTTGGGGCTGGTAGCGAAGTGGTTGACCCAAGGGCAGAAGTGAGGTGAGAATAATCCGATGGCGTAAACAAAAGCGCCTGACTAGCGTGATGTCGGAAGGCAACTTCCTCGCAGTGCCTTCATATCGGCAATCGGTCCTAGGATCGCCCTTTCTTCACCTCAATAGCAGTATAATACAGATAACAACCACGATTTACGATCGTTATGCGGGTCTCAGCCCCGCAGATGGTATACAGAATTGCATCACCAACGATACCTGTGTTCCGGACATGAGGTCATTTGCCCCCATATTGCATGCAAATGTATTACAAAGCAAACTTCGTGTATTCACTATACCAGAGCCCCAATGACACTGAGGGCCGATATGACCAATGGCCACAATCCCTCGCAAAAGAAACATTGTTTCCGGATCGAGCTTCCATCTGATTTGCTCTTACTCTGTCCGACGGGCCCGCAAGCAGTAGTGCTCGCGCTCGCGTTCAAGCCTGTCCGAACTTCCAATAACACAGGTGGTGAGACAGAATCGAAGACCTGGCCAGATCCATTGTATGGCGTAGAGAAGCTGTTGCATCCTGTGCCGTTGACCCATGCGTACGCAATGGTAGAAAGGACTCCCTGACCACCGGCACCAACGAGCTCCACATTGAGTGTGGGGATTGGGAGCTTGCTCTGACTGTTCAGGTATCCTGGATAACTGTGACTGAGGTGCACTTTTGCCGTGTCAACTACATTCTGGTTTCGATATCCGGTAGCATTGGCAACGATCTGGAAGACATTGGCTCCCACGTCGTAGCGGCCTAAGTTAGGAAGCCTAAAGTTGTTCTCGACAGTAGACAACATCGAGTAGTGTGTGTAGAAGGTATCATCAGTCGTCCCTTGGAGGTCCGGCGATATGTCTCCGAGTAGAAGTGCGGCAACCTTGTTTGGTTCGGAGTACGTCGCACTTTCGTCTATTGTTAGTAGTACAAGCGTTCGGTTGTTGAAGTAGCTGTTTAACAGCAGAGGTGTGAGAAGGCTTTTTGCCCACGCAATGCCATATGCTAGGCCAGTGTCGTGTCCATCATCTGACATGTTAGGGGATATGTGCATCTGATGATAATCTTTTAGTGGTGTTCCGAGATGTCAATGATACGGCCTCTTACCCATTGTGGGAGGCTTTGCGACGCGAGATCGCTCTCAAATTGAGCAAATGAAACAATATTCTGTGACCGTGACTGATTGTGCGTTATGCTGGCGAAGCTCACCAGGGGACTACGTTGCAGATCAGTAGCAGTCCAGAAGACCCTCTCGTTGAGATCAGAAGCTTACTTGTGCTTTCGAACGTAGGCGTTATAACCAGCGCTATCAATTGTTCCCGTTCCTGTGTATCCCGGACTAGGGATGCTCTCCATGTATTCCTTCCATGCAATGCCCTTCGCTTTAGAATTTGAGGGTAACTTGGTAGATTCTAGGAAAGGGGGGTGGTGCAGGCTACTTATATACACTAGGCGCAGCCGGGAAATTGGCTTGGCAATAGGCCTCAGGGATGATATTCTAACGCTCCCCTTCAACAATTAGGCCTGGAGCCCCTTCAGTACTCCTGTTGACTGTTGTAGCTACCGAAGCTCCCCTTGAATCTCTTGTCTTGTCCTGAAAGCCTCATTAAACCCTGAAACCTCCGCTTGATTCGCTCGTTCTGGCGTGGAGGGAAATAGGGAAGAGTACCCTAGACGTATTGACTGTGCCTGCTGTTACAGGACTTTTCGTTGCCTGCCGGTGCAGGGCTTTTCGATACCTGCTAGTACAGGGCTTATCGTACTGGCTGACGTTATTGGCTGCAGTACTGGTTCCGGTATGCTCCCGCTGCTATCCTCCGGCGTGTACACCACAGTGTTTTATACCCGACCTCTAGGGTACCACGTAGTATGCCCTCGCTGCTATCCTCCTCTCCTAGCCCCTTTTGAGGCCCCGTATCTTCGGTGGTAGGTAGTAGGTAGGGTTTCTTAACTACAGATTCAGCTATCATAGCTGTCTGAGCCAGGGTCGCAGTATTAATGATTGTTCCCTGCGCGTAGGGATTTGTTGGGGTAGATATTAATCCCCGTAGGCCGTAAGGTAAGTGCTGTCGAAGCGGTGTTATCAGGGGTCGTCGATATTTTATCGAAATTGATCCCCTAGGCTTGAATACGACGTAAGGAGCAACACCTATACGAAGGAAGTTACCTAGCGGCAGCAGTTGATCGCTGAACCCGGGCCCATAACCCTTTAGAATTTGAGGGTAACTTGGTAGATTCTAGGAAAGGGGGGTGGTGCAGGCTACTTATATACACTAGGCGCAGCCGGGAAATTGGCTTGGCAACAGGCCTCAGGGATGATATTCTAACGCTTCGAGTCGAAGAGATCAACGACCGTTGACACGTTCTCCGGTAACTGTACCTCATTGTCGTTATCAAGGCCGAAGTAGTCTCCCCCAACGGAAGCGATGTAGTTAGGCTCAGACGGATGTATCAAAGCATAGTAAGAGGTTAGAAGTATCCCTTGGCTCGAGAGGTTCTTGTAATCTGCATTCTGTGTGACGGAAGTGAAATCCTATGCTAGGTGTAAGTCGTCTGTGGTCCAATCAAAATGAGGCTGAACTAGCCTCGTTCTCCAACCAAATTGTGACAAAGCGGTCGAAGGCTTTGCCCGGGACTATAGCCACGCCCAGTGATACTGTGGCTGTTAAAGTTATATAGAGAACGGCGAATAGTCTAAGCGAATTCTTGGGAATGTTCATAGCGTAGGGTCGCCAAGCCAGCTTCTTGTTTCAATAGCGAAGCGATCCCAATCACGATTACGAAGATTTAGAGGCTTGGACAGCACGACATAGACACAAGTTCCACATTCATATCGACGGCAATAAGAATTACCGAAACTCCGTATGATTATTGTCTTACGCGTCAGCTATTAGAACTACGGGGAGGGAGATAGTCGCCACCGAACCTCGGCCGAGCTTGCCAAGAAGGGCCAAGCGCCGACGCCAAAATTAGGAATCTGGGCACGAGACATCATCATTACTTTCTCTCCGCGCGGCTGCCACTCTTTTCTTTGAAGTTTATTCAATTCAGATCTGTGAACCTCACAACATCCTCTCATTGCGGTTTCTTCTCAAAGCATACCTGGTGTTTGTACCAAGCATGGCGACCAGAACAAGAAGCTTTTCTATGCGATTGGTGCTGTCATATGTTATCGATTGGGTCATTATAATGCAAGGGCGCCTATCTCCTAAGTTCTTCTGGGCAACAAACTGACAACTTGAATAGAGCAATCGCTGCAGTCGGTGCTGCATTCTCAGCCATCACTCCGAACAGGCGTCCCTTCGACATCACCAATCCCGATATCTCATACCCTAATGTCAAGGAGAAAGTTTCGACAGGCCTCCTTGTTGTCATCGGTTTGATCATACCAGGTGTGATCGTCTTCGTTGTTTGCCTTTTCATAGGAGTTGGTCCAAGTACCGGAAAGCCAAGCTCCAAGACAAAGCTCCTGAAACGCAAGCTTTGGGAGTTGAATGCGGGCTGGATGGGTCTCGCGCTCTCGCTGGCGATAGCATTCTTCATCTCCGATGGAACGAAAAATCTCGTTGGCAAGCCTAGACCTAACCTGCTCGCTCGATGCGATCCAGACATCTCACGTTTATTGAGCAGTGCCGTTGGAGGGATTGGAAATGTGGAAAATGAAGGCATCAAACTTGTCTCCTGGACCATCTGTCGCAACACAGGAGACATCCTGGATGAGGGTTTCCGGGCCTTCCCTAGCGGACATTCGACGTGTAAGTCACTGATTGAAGTTTCCTCTTTGTGAAGGACGGAACTAACATGCAGTGGCAGTCTCCTTCGCAGGGTTGACCTATTTGACTTTGTTCCTCTGTGCCAAATTAGCAATAACCATACCTTTTCTCAATTACCACAACATAAGTCCAGGGTCGACCCCTCCACGCAGACAAGCGGCCGCGGCCCCCATATACCTTCTGATATTCCCTCTCGTTCCTATTGGCCTTGCCATATACGTCGCGACGACACGATACTCGGACTTTGAACACCACGGCTGGGACATCATAGCTGGCGCCATTTTAGGGATCGCCAGTGCATGGCTTGGGTTTCGCTGGTATCACCTTCCCATCAACCGAGGCGGAGGTTGGGCCTGGGCCCCACGATCACCCGATAGAGCTTTCGGTAGAGGCATTGGACACCTTACCTATGTAAGTAACGAGGAGTCTCACAACGGACATCCCATGGATCTTGAAAATGGGCCTCATGGAGCTGGCAATATCACGGGAAACAATACCGTCAATCCATACAAGACAAGTAATGGAAGTGAAGGGGTCCAATTAGATGACTATCCGGGGACAGCAACAGGGAGTGGCTCCAGTCAGCGACCGCTTCGTTAAGATCATCTCCGTTTGCGGAGGATTACAGCGCCGAATTCAGGTTTCTGGTATCTTGATTTGTTTCTAGCATGGCCATCCGGAGTTGTTTCTGTACTTGTAGTTAGAATGCGATATGGAGAGGAAAGGACAGTAAAGCATTGGCAGAGTAACAGTATCTACAAGCGAACGCGCAATTGTCACGTTAGCCCGAAGAGGCGATCATGCTTTTCAACCGCCAAAACCTCTGGAGAGTAGCGAAAGCTGCAGGTCATCCGACCCACGGTAGTTCGAGGTATGTTTCGCATACTGGGATCAATGCTTTCCGTCAGATCTGAGCGTAAACTGTAGTACGGGGTGTTTGAGATTATTCCTCTCACATCATTCCGATTCTTTTCAAGACTGTCGGTTCTCAGCTGTAGCAATCTTAATGACAGCGCTTAGCGCGGTACTGTAATTGGCTAGTGGCATTCTTAGAACCGCCTTAGATCCAGGGTTTCGTTCTTGATCTCGGCTTCTATATCCATGCGGGGTCAGCAACAAAACTTCTCGTTGCTTGATAAGTGTCGGTATAACTTCGGACATTGGCTTTAGCGCCGGCTTGGCGCCGGCTTGGCAACACCCCTTTAGATAAAACACTATAATTCTCCTAGACTAGAATTAAATTAAGCCCTAGTTTACCTACCTAAGAAGCACCCTATTGCAGGCTGCTTAGGGAAGGTAATAGGGGCCTAATAAGCTAATCAGTATAACCTACTAGCAGTAGGTTCTACCAACACTAATCAGTTATTAACCTTAGATTAGTAAGGTACCGAAATTTTCTAACTTAATTACTAAAATACTAAGACTAACGATACTATATTAAACCCCGCAGCCGAACGCCTAGCTATAGAAGATAATAAGGGTATTATAACTAACTCTAGTATCTTCCTTAGAGATCCTAGTAAGTTAACTGTAAAGGCCTTAATAATATATACTACCTAAGTAATATCCTACTACGAATACTATAATAAAAGAGGATACAACCTATAGATAAACCTTAAGGAAGACTTTAGTAATTAGGACGAGCGGATACTTAGTAGGGTAGAGAAGCTTACTATATATAAACTCCGGAACGTCTTATTCGACCGGAATATATATACGCTAAAAGACGGGACGCTAGTCTATAAATATATAATAAGCCTGCTAATTAAACTATAGAAGGAGTAGCCTATAGATATACTACTTTTAAGACTCGCTATCCCTAGTAATAATACGCCTACCTTAGATAGTACTATATTCCTGCTACCTAAGATTATTATACTACCGCTAATCGATTCTAAGATAACTAGTAAAGTTATATACCTCTAGATACCTTTTTAGACGACCCTAATTAATAGTATAAAGATCTATAACGCTATCCTTAATTACTAGGAGTAAGGCCTTTTTTAAGAACTCACCTTACTCGCTAAGATCTATATAGAAGAGATAAAATATAATAGAAGGAGCGATACCTTTAACTATAAGCTAAATATATTCCTAACTAGCGCCTCTAACGTAGGGGTACCGTTAACTAAGCTCTATATAGCTTTTTAGTATATACTAACTAGCGACGCCCTTAATTTCTACTTTAGTAATTAATTATCCTTCCTAGTAATAAACCTAGACTTACTAAGAATTACGTTTAAGAGTAACTTTGAAGGAAGAGAATATTAGATTACTCGCTTTAACGGATAGAATAATATATCCCTGCAACTATTTATTAACTGTAATAAAGATAAAACGTTAACTAAGTGCCTAGATACTATAATTTCTAGACTAAGAAAGCTATAATATAGCCTAAACGAAAGCCTTTATATAGATAGCTTTATCTACTAGAAAATCGTTACTACCTATAAGTCTATACCTGCCTACGAATTCGTTTACCGAAAACCGCTGATTACTATACCAGACCTTATCTAAGATCTCCGATTATCTATAGCCCTGTAAGACCGCCGCAGCCTTCTATTACTAAGCGAAACGATATATATAGACCGTTGCTACTATAACTAGGAATCTAGCAGCCGTAGCTGGGAATCTAGTAGCTATAGCTAAGAATCCAGTAGCCGTAGCTAATCTTAATATCTAAGTAAAAATAGATAATCTAATAGTGATAATACTAAGAAGTGTTACTTCGTCTATAATAAGGAGGGTTCTTAGTTAACTAACTACCCTAAGGAGGAGTACTAACGTAGTATTAAACAGTACCTTACCGATATCGAAGGCGAAAAGGAATAAATCAGCGACGGTAATACTACTAACACTACTAATAATCTAGCTAATTAAAATAATAACGGTGAATCGTTCCTAATATCTATAGGTGCTATTAACGGTAAGACTATATACTAGAGGCTAACTAACTAGGCTACCCTCTACGCCGTTATAAAAGTAATAGTTACCTAAGATCTATATATTAATATCTTAGGACTACTATCCGAATTATATTACTCAGCCCCCCGCCGCCTACTAAGTAGATACGGCGACGAATACTTTTAGGGCCTTATAATTAATACCGGTACCTTCTATAACTCCTCTATAGGATTTAATTAATACTTAGCCCTACGGCGCGAGTAAGATATTAATATTAACACCGATAAGGCTAGCAGCGCTAAGTTTAAATTCGGTATTAACGAAGCCTTATTAAAAGGTACCGTTACCGTCTAATCGCTAATTAGGATTATTAAATTCTATATTATTAACGCTAATACGCTATTCCTTCTCTGCCTGCGAGACCTTAACTAGGCAGGGTTCTATTTTAATAACCTTACTAACTGCCTAATTAGCAGCGATAAGTAAGTTCTAATTACCCGACTATATAGCTACCCTTTCCTTATATAGGGAACTTCGCTATCTAACGCCTATATTAACACCTATACTAATAACGTCGGTAAAGTAAGCAGCTAACTAATAGAGTAAGAACTCCACCGCCTATACCGCCGCTTTAGATATCTATCTATAATACGACTAGTACGGCTATTAAAGCGCTCTGGCTACTAATTCGACTAGATAGCAATCGATCGACTATGTAAGTTTTATTTAACTTGCTAAAAATACGGAAGATCGCTAGGAAGATTTAAATTTACTATTAAAAACGACCTGTAATTTAATTATTTAGTAATAATTAATATTATATATTTAGATAATCCTGCGGTCCTAGTCCTATATATAGTTAACGAGGCGATACGCTTCTAGACCGCCTACTTCCTTAAAGATATTTCAGCGGAGATGGTCTAGGATACCCTAAGGGCCTACTAGATTAATACCTATATTAGACTACCGGATATACTAGTCTATAACGTTAGTAAGTAATTTACTAGCGTTAAATTCGCCTCTAAGGTAAAAGGGATAGTAATTAAGGTAAAATACGTCCCTATCGAAGCGCACTATTTAATAGGATTAGTTAAATAATATTACGTACCTCTTAGATATACTTACGAGGTTATTCGAGAAGACCTCCTACTACTAAGTAAGTAATTCGTCCTGCAAATAGCTATTAAGGTAATTAACGATACCGCTAGACCTAACGGATTAACACCTATACTACTCCTATTTAGTACGTTCCTAAGGCTTACTAAGCTAGACCCTATATACCTATTAATTATAGAAAGAGGTAAGGCTATTAAACGCGTAATAAAAGAAGCGTTAAATTTATTAGCTAAAAGAGACGTTATAGAAGTACTACGCTACCGAAACGGTCTATAAAACGACGCTATCCTAGAGACTTTCTATAAACTCTATCCTATATATACGCTAAGGGTCCGCCGGCTCACGTGATATAATATAATTAGGGGGTAGGATCTTAGCGAATATATATCTATCCTAGATCCCCCTAATATTCTAAGTTCCTTAAGAATTAGTTTATACTACTACGGGGGTAATAAATATACCTTTACTCCTATAGTAACTTTACGTCTCTTATAATACTACTGCTAATATTAAGCTAGTATACTAGTCCTTTATAGTTCTAATTCTTCTACCTTCTAAAGGGAGAGGCCCGGAGTTACTATAATATTAGGTCGTACGCGTAGCTATACCGCTAGAACTAACCCCCCTATTAAAGAAGGCGATAACGTTAATAAAACTAAGTGCTAAGATACTAATAATATATCTACTAAGACCTTAGAGATAGATAACGCTACGCTAGATTAGTATATATACGAAGCCTAGGCTACTAATTAACGCCTAAAGCGAATTCGCGAATTATTAGCACTTAAAGCTGAAAATAAGATAATTTAATACTTAAGATCGCAATCTATAATTAGGATACTAATAGGAATAGTTAAAGAGTTAGAAGATAATACCGCTATTAATAAGCCGTCGCGCTTAGTTAATATAACTAGCTAATAAATCCCTATATAACTAATTATACCCGCTGTTAGACCGATAACGAATATACTTCTATACTAAAGACTATTAGTAGTAAAGAGTTTTCGCCCTAATAATATATAAGCCTATAAGGGTACTAGCGAAGGTAAATACCTACGCTAGTTTACTAACTTAGAAAAGAAGTTCCTAAAAAGCCCGGAATACTTTACTACCGAATTATTAAAGATAGTCTACTATATAGATACCTTAGAGGATAACCTAAATACTTAATAGAATACCTATATTAAGGACTAAGGTTAGGATAGTATCTTATTTATATTTTTTAAGTAGTTCCTATATAATTTAGTAGCGGATCCTATAAACCGCCGTCTCCTCGCCTATAAGAGGTTTAAAGAGGCTAAGTAATATTTAGATTAAAAGGTTACTGTATTTAAGGCCTACTTAGAGGAGTTAGAAGCTAACCTACTACCTATAGTATTAGAGATAAAAGCTAACCTCTTTCTAGCTAAGCTGAGACTAGAACTAAAAAACAAAATTCTTAGTACTAGTAGGGTATCTAATAATTAGGAAGATATTATTATATAGGCTATTATATAGGAGAATACTATAGTACGCGAATAACGCAGAGCTATCTTAGTCGGCTATAGAAAGTCTACTATTAGGGGCTCTAAGCTACTTAGAAGTCGCCTACTAGAATATTATATCTCTAGACCTAATAAGTCGGGTCTAAGGAGTAATAGCGTACCTTTAGGGTAATAGTATCTTCGTATAAAAAGCCTAAAATAGAAAGTTAATTTAGAGCTAGACGTTAAGATTATCTACTATAACTATTAGAAGCTAGGCTATAAGAGTCTTAACTATCCTAACCTCTATAAGTCCTTTACCTATACCGCTGTTAGCGCAGTATTAGTAAAAAACGATCCGTCCCCTTAACAGCCTTAGAAGCGGGGACGAATTAAAAAGTAGAGGTATATCCTTCTATCCTAATAAAGGGTTAGATAAAGCTTAAAAGCGGCCCGCAGTAGGTAGTTACCCTACTAAATATAGGTTTATAGTTAAATTTAATCTCTTAGAAGTTTATAGTCTAGTAGGACTTATAACCTTATACCGCTAACTTACTACTACCGGAAGTACTAAGTAGCTTAGGTATATATATCTATAGTATATATTAATTTTAATATATATTAGTTAATAGCTAGGGTTATAGTAAGGAGTATAGTATACTTTTCTATACTATTAATTAAAAGGGTCCTGATATAGTAATTAGTATACTAGGTCTAAGTTAGATAAAGATTCTTTTCGATCTATTAGTAGGCTAATAGCGCTTTAAAGTTAACTCCTAGAAATTAGAAGTCGAAGACCCTATGTAAGCTCCTGCCACTGCGCCAAAGCGCCAGGGCAAAAGACTTGATGCGGGGGTGTTACGCGCTTGGCAGCAACCCCCTAATAGGGTATGTATGGCCGTAGGCCTTACACCCTATTAGCTTTAGCTACTATCTCTAATAGGAGCCTAAAGTCTATATAATTATATACGCTGCTATAGCGATATATACGCTGGATAAAGGAAGCCTAAGATAGATTCTAAAGGAGCTACTAGAGTTCTCTAATATCTTCTTAAGTAATAAGACGGGTACCCTACCTATATTTAAGGAAGGTAACTACGCTATTAAGATACTAGAAGGTAGAGAATCGCCTTATAGGCCTTTCTATAACTTATCCTAAACTAAGCTGGCGGAGCTACGGCGTTATCTTAAAGATATATTAGTAAAAGGCTAGATCCGCTGCTTAACTTCTTCAGCCGGATCACCTATCCTCTTTATACTAAAGAAGGACAGTAGGCTACGTCTTTATATAGATTATTATAGGCTAAATATAGTAACCGTAAAAAATCGGTACCCTCTACCCCTAATTACTAAGATATTAGACCGCCTATACGGAGCTAAAAAGTTTATAAAGTTAGACCTAAAGGATACCTATTATAGGATCTGAATTAAAGAAGGTAATAAGTAGAAGACTGCGTTCCGTACCCGCTACGGCTACTTTAAATATTTAGTTATACCTTTTAGGCTCGCTAATACGCCGGTAATATTTTAAGCGTATATTAATAGGGCCCTTAATAGGCTTATTAATATAATATATATTATATATCTAGATAATATTCTAATCTATAGTACGGATCCAGCGGAATACTAGCGGTACGTTAAGTAAGTGCTAGAATAACTACGTTAGTTTTCGCTATACGCTAACCTAAAGAAATATTAGTTTAGTACTAAAAGGGTTAAATTCCTTAGGTTTATTATATCTACTAATAGCGTAGTAATAGATTAGGAACGCGTAGCGACTATTAGGGACTAGCCTTAGCTAAGGACCTTTAGGGAGGTATAAGTCTTTTTAGGCTTTATAAACTTCTATAGGCGCTTTATCTATAACTATTCTACCGTAGCTACGCCTCTAACTAACTTACTTAAAGGTAGTAAGGACGGGAAGAAAACTAGCTAACTAGACTAGAATAATAATACTAAAAGAGCTTTTATAAAGCTCTAAGATATCTTCGCTTCTACGCCGTTTCTACGCTACTTTAATCTAGAAAAGTAGTTACGAGTTAAGACTAATACCTCTAACTTCGCTATAGCTGCGGTGCTTACGTAACCTAATAATAACAGCTACTAGTATCTAGTTATATTCTAGTCCTAGAAAATAATCCCTACGGAATAGAACTATAAGGTTTATAACTAAGAATTACTCGCTATTATAGCGGTAATAAAATAATAGCGGTATTACTTAAAAGGAAGTTTATTTACTATTAAGATCCTTACTAATTATAATAATCTTAAGGGCTTTATAAAGTAGAAGGAGTTAAATTCTTACTAAGCTAGATAGGCGCTAAAGCTCGCTACCTTCGACTTTAAAATTATTTATCGTACTAGTAAATTAAATCCTGTAGATTCGCTTTCGCGCTACCTTAACTATAAGGGTATTTCACCGCTAAATACTAAACTTCTACCTATATTATAAAATAAGCTTGCCTTGTAGAATAAGGATAAGGGAAGTAAGGAGTTCGTCGCAGCGATAGCGCTGGTATTTTAGATTATAGAAATCTAAGTTATTATCCCCCGAAAGGAAACGAAGACTATTACCGAACTAGCTTATAAGGAACCTTAAAGGTTAATAAAGACTTTAGTCTAAGAGCTATAAGATATAGATAATTAGGTAAAATCTTTTTATAATAAAAGTACGCCGTAACGCCGCCGTCTATATAGTAATACCTAGTCCTTAGACTTAGAAGGGCTCCTACGGTATAAGGATCGCCTCTATATTCCTAGGGACGAAGCCTTACGGGAAGAACTTATTAGTAGATACTATAATAACCCTCTAGCGGGGCACTTTAGCGCTAAGAAGATATATAAGTTATTTACCCGCAAATACTATTAGAACGGGGCCGCTAAATAAGTTAAGGACTATATTAAAACTTACGATATCTACTAAAGAATAAAGGCACCCTGCTATCGCCCCTATAGCGAATTAAGCTTACTACTAATTACTAATAAGCCTTAGAAGGAACTCTCTATAGATTTTATTACTAGGTTACTGTAAAGGCTAGCGACGCCGGCTCTAAGCTGGCGCACTAAGGTATGAGAGACGTGAAGTTACTGGATTCAGGTATCAAGCAATAGACATAATCATATTACTTGGTAGTTGAGTGGTAGCAGAACTAATTTCTAAAGATCCCCAAAACACGGGGGAGTCCCGGGTAGCAATACTATTGCCAAGCCCCTAGACCCTGATTAATATCATTGCGTTGGCGTAGCTATAACGCGCAC